>MU864361.1:0-69028 GCA_033296905.1 Podospora australis
ATCCGTTCTCCATCGGCACCCTGGTCCTTCCATCATGGTGGTCCCCGTGATGCCTCCGGTGGGCTCCGGTTGGTTGCTGGGCCCAGATATCTTGTCCCTGAGCATACCGTTGGGCCAGTGTTGGTTGAGGTGTGTACTTGTCCCGGGGCACTGGGTCGTAGACCCGTGTGACACTCAGAAACCGGCAGGTATTTGCTTCAGCCGGTGGTCCAAGGTCGTCATTACCCCAACAGGCCTCATCGATAGCGGCGGGTGGAACGAACTATGGGCCTGTAGTACCGTGGTCCGGACCAGAGACCGGGAACATGCCGCAGACTATCCCCCTGCCTTCCCCTGCCTTGTTCCCCGCCCGTCCCCCCTTCACTCACTACCGAGTGGATCATCCAAGAGCTCCTATCGCGGATCTCCTGAACCAGGCTGTCCAGCCTGAACTTCGTGCACCGGTTCCGCGGAGCGCGCTGGTTGAAGACGTTGTCCATCCGAGTCGGCTTGAGAGCCAAGCATCGAAATTTTCACCGCCCAGGGGAAGGGTTGTGCGGGCGCGATCCCCAGAAGTCGATGAAAACGATGACGAGCTCCCGATCAGGAAAAGGTCACGGCCATCACGACCGTCAGAGTTCGGCCTGGGAGGTGTTCCGGCTCGGGAATCTCCCTCAAACCGCTTCACACGGTTCTCCAATCTGCAAAAAGGGTCGAGTCGCACTGTTTCTGAGTCAACAATCATCGGTCCAACTGCTCCTCCCAGAGAGATGCGTGATGAACCGCAGGTGTCGGGATCCAAGGGTGATGAGAATACGCCGCCATCTGATGACTTTAATTTAGCGACTCAAAGCCTGAGGATTTGGGCCGAAGGGTACTTAGCGACACCCAGGGGTTGTCGGCGAGTGTTAGGTGATCTTTTCTGCTGAAGAAACGGCGATAGTCTGCAATGTTTTCAACTTGTTGAAAATTTTTTATACCCCGCGGATCGAGTTTTGCAGCAAGAAGTTACCTCCCGACCAGTACTTCAGGGGAGGGTTCGCACACAGAAACCCAGGGGTGGAATGGTGACTGTCATAGAAGGTGCAGTAATGATGGAAAATGGTTGTGGCTTGACCTTCTGAACACACTGAAAACTAAAAGTGTCTGCGCGAGGTTTGGGATGCTCGCAAAATGTTGCTAATAACTGGAAGGTATAGTTGATGGAAACCGAAGGGTTGTTGGACGGACTGTAATACACGTAGATATCAGGGTTGCTTTCGAGAGAGAAGGGACCCAGGAAGTTGAGAACCAATTGGTAGTAACAGTCGGTCAAATAGCAAAAATGAGAAAAAACGGGATACATACCAACAAATTTAGGAAAAGCGACTACCGTACCTTGTACATGCACAGTAGAGACTGACCACGAGACAAAAAATGGCAAAAGGAAATGGTCTTCTCTCCCGCCGGGAATTGAACCCGGGTCTCGAGCGTTGTTTGATGGAAGACTCCATTGACAAGCTCACATACTGACCACTATACTACGGAAGAATTCCAGGTGTTGTCACATGTTGTAGTTGATGTCTCAAGGCGCGGATTGTGGGTATATCTAGGGGCAAAGGGTTCGAGCAGGGCAAGGGCATACTGGCTTGGCGAGTCATGGGGGACTTCAGCTACAAGTCAATCGGGAAGACATCCAGTGAGAGTACCAAAGCACAAGACATTCCAATGTACGCATTGGGATAGATTCAGTCCCTCTCTACCATTCAATGAACCATCAGATAAAAAGAGAATAAGCTCTTTTCCTTCACCAGCCTGCATCCATCTGTAGATGAGCGGGTTGGGGTTTATGCACCTCTAGCCCCAACTCAGGGATAGCCCCGACATCTGGACAGGCATCATGACAAGCAACCGTGCAGCACAAAAACTTCACAAAAAAGCTGCAAAAAATTAGAGCATCAAATATCTGCTCATCAGATCGATCCGCCCAGGGGTCGAACCTGGAACCTCCTGATTTACTTGATCGTAGTCAGACGCGCTGCCATTACGCCAGCGGACCTTGGTTCTTGTTGAGATTTTATGGCGTGATTGCTTCTCATGAAGGGCTGCCTCGGCTGGAGAACAAAGAACACCCACTTGAGTTGGGACGTTTCGGTGGTGGAAGAGAGTCGATGTCCGAAAGGGGTTTGCCTTATCGCCATTGGGGCCATCGGTTGCGTTTAGAGATCTCACCCTTTTACAGTGATCTGGCAGTGACGGTACTTCAGTAATTTTTCATCAGATCGTATGGTTTTGTCAGCAACGATCTTCTCATCCTTGTAATATTTCACCAAGATGGTGTATTCGATACAAAAACGACCAACTGTAGCGTCGCGGATTTTGCGGAATTAAGGGAGTCTGCCTGCTTGCCGTGTCACCAACCTGTAGAGACGTCTTGGCATTGGTGAAGGAGCACAGGCAGCACAGCTATCCGCATGTGGTTGATTCACCTACGGGGAGTTTGCCGGAGTTATGTAATCTCCCCATAGCCCGCTGTTCTTAAAGCGTATCAAATGATTGCTCGAATGATATGGTCAAAGCTTCAAGAACCAACGTGCATTTCGTTCCAACATTTTGACAATTTAAAGCCGCTAATACCGCGAAGAGAGGGATGGGATATTCTGCTATAAAGCACCACTCTGTTCTCCTCCAAAGAACGCTTTTGGTCTGATCAACAGCATCGAAGCCCAACATCAGCATCAACATCCTCATCAACACTATCAAACAACCACACCCACATCTCATCACCACCCCCAAACCAACACCATGTCCACCGACAAGACCATCGTCCTCATCACCGGTATGTCCATCTGAGTCCCACCCTCCCTTTCCTGTCTTCGTCACTAACACCCTATCACAGGCGCCAACAGCGGAATCGGCCTCGAAACCGTCCTCGCCCTCTCCCAGTCCTCCGACAAGTACCACATCCTCCTCGGCACCCGCTCCCTCGAGAAAGGCGAAACCGCCCTCGCCAACCTAGCATCCAGCCACGGCAAAGAACTCCGCTCTCACATCGAGGTCCTCCAGCTGGACGTGACCTCCACCGACTCCATCACCGCCGCCACGGCTTACATCGAGAAAACCTTTGGCCGCCTCGACGTCCTCATCTCCAACGCCGGCGTTATTGTCTATGAACAAGTCGACACCCTGATCAACCTCCGTCGGACCTTTGAGACCAACGTCTTTGGTGCCATGGTGCTTACTGAATCTTTGCTGCCGTTGATTAAAAAGTCTGCTGCGCCTAGAATCATTTACGTGTCTTCGGAGCAGGGAAGCATCAGCCTGAAGCTTGACCCCAATTACCGGTGGAAGGACACCAAGGCGGAGCCGTACAGGATGAGCAAAGCGGCCATGAACATGATGGCTGCGTGCCACAAGTATGATTACAGAGAATGGGGTTGCAAGGTGTGCAGCTTCAATCCGGGGTTCTGCGTGACAAACTTGACGGGAGAGGAAACGAAGAAGATGCGGGTGGAAATGGGGGCTAGATCGGCGAGGGATCCGGCGGTGGCGCTGGTGGATGTTTTGGAGGGGAAGAGGGATGAGGATATTATGGACAAGAGCGGGATTGTGGACTTGGATGGGGGTGTTAGGCCGTGGTAAATTTACCTCTGGAGCTTGCGCTGGGATGTAGGACTACGACTTGGGGATACAGGGGAAGATGGTGCCAGGGAGGATATGGTGGTTGTAATCCGGCTGCATCATGCGCAAGTGAATGTTTGGTAGTGTCAGGATGAATGGTACATGTCGACATGCAGTTCACGAACTTTCATAGGAACCTAGCTACCTTAGGTATGGTGGTCAAATGGTTCTTCTATTTGCACCACCGAGCGGACCTTCCAACCAGGAAGCCGGCCTTTTCTGCCTTCTTCCTGTTTCCTCTCCCAATCGCTTCAATATACAGTTCTTGTCACACGCCAAGCAACCAACCGGCGCTACCACGGCCCAACAACCACCCACATGCACGCTGAGGACCAACAGACGAAGCAGGGCGAGCCATAAGGTTACAAGCGGCTAACAAAGGAAGAGTATTGGCCAAAGAAGGAGACTGGGACCTTGGTGACGGCCTCAGGCCATGGAGGCACGGACCAGCCGGTGATGGATAAATACGCGGTCCTCAGACCGACCTGTACTCTTAGGTTTTTTCTTCATCACGCTCTTCGAGGCCATTGAAGATTATTAGCTGAATTTGACAACTGTCACAAGCCCTGATCCACAGCCCTTGTCACAGTTCTTTAGCCTCATCTTGTTGTTGAGTTGGTAGCCTGCGCCCAGCACCTTTTCACTTGTCTCAGATCAGAGAGGATATCCCCCGCTGGGTTCCGAAACTGTAAAAGAAATTTGTCGAACGGCACCCCATCCCACATCTGATGTTCTGATTTTCCTCGTGACTGCAAGACGTCCATAATTTCTTCCCTGTCCCTCAGGTCAGCTAGGAAGAGAGCACTCTTCATCCTATCCGTCACGACCTGTCCGCCCTGCAATAATGACTGCCCTGAAACTTCAACATCCAAGTTTGCCCACTCTTGACAGTAGGTCTCCAAGGAGTTATCACCCTGGCGGAGACTGGTGTACTTGTAGAACATGTCGTGCTCTTTTTGGGGGTTGCCAAAGATGCGAGTTAACTCCCTGAGAATTGGGTCATCGCTGAGTGACTTGTGGTCACGTCCGACAACAAGGGGCAACGTAACTGCCTGCAGCTCACCACTTAGCCGGTCGTACACATACCAGAACCTACATTCCGGTGTCCCGATCGAGTTGCCCTCAGCTGAAAGTTAGTTAGCATCGATGCTACCCAAGTGCTATACCTCATTTCATCTAAGTTCAATCTTCTTGGGTGTGGGAGTATATGAGGCATCCTGTCAGTCATGAGTGGGAAAACCAGCGTTGCCTGAGAGCTACAATGTGTAAAAGTTCTGGTGAGAAAGTGGTAGACGAGAACTGGGCCACAACTGCAAGGATAGCTTCCAGGTAAAGAGCTTAAAGGTTGGTTCCACGGTTCCAGTCTGGAGCACAGCCTCGACTTTATACCAGAAACATGGGTACAATTGTTTTCATGGGAGTCATCATCATGGAGGGCCAAGTGGTTTGTTGTTGCTCCGTCACTCAGGCACATTCATTTGGGACACTAAGTACATTGTCATACTACACATAATCGATAGCAAACTGTCTTCTCTGGCCCAAAAGCTATTACAAAGCCCAACAACATGACATGATACCGTTTGGCTGTCCCCGTCGTTTCCCCCCTTGGAGTCATGGTTGAAGACTGGATGTCGATGACATGAGGATCTCAGTCAAAAGGACTGTGGCCGAACAAGCCAAAAATCACATTCTTGCAAAACTAGTAGAAACACTTGAAAAAGCCAGATACCTATCCCTGCACGGTTCTCCAAAGCTCTCTGAGGAACACCGGATCCTAAGAGTGATTCCGTTCGAGGACCACTGCATGGCAAGACCTTCCTAAGAAAAACTTTAGCAAAAGGAACTTCTTGTCTCTACATGTGAGGTAGGGTTCTGGATAGTCGTTTACCTTACCAACCTACCTACATGTAGGTACCTAAGCTGCCTATCTGCTTCAATCTCCCCATTCCGCCGGTGGAACTATACTTTTAAGAAGTGGAAACCACTCGCTGAAGGTCACCGGACGCGGGCTTGCCTCTTTGGCTTTCGCCCAAGCTTGCTTTCGTATCTTGCCAGGCAGGCCGGTCAGCAGTGCACAGATGCCCGCATCCTCTGGCCAGCCCAACATATGTGTCTCCCCATAAACTTCTGAGGCATACAAGCCGATATTCTCGCACTCCTTTGATCGAATCATCCTTGGGACAGTGATACGGGGCTTCTTGTCAAAATAGGCAATGTCACTGAGCTTGGACAATATGCGGTTGGGATCCAATTTATTAGACTTTTCGAAATGATCGGCACGACGGAGATCATCTTGGATGAATCTTTGATTGCCTGGCCCCAACTTGCTATAGACGTAGTAGAATGCGCCGTTGTGAACGTAATGCGGGAAGTTACGCTCATTGAAGGCGTATTGCAGTTTGACATCCATGGCTTCCACCCAAAGCTGGACTTCTTCAAGGCAGGCGTTGTCCCTCAGCTCCTTGAGATCGGGGAAAAAGTGTGTGTGGCCAACCGGCTGCAGGGACTTCAAAGAACTTTCCAACGTCTCTAAGCGCTTATTGATGTCTTTGAGACTGGTTTTGTCTGCATCTTGCCGTGAACTTTTGGCTTCGGGTTGTTTCGCAGTGGATCCAGACTTCACTTCAGGTTGCGGCTGTTGACTGGTAGTGCTCTCTTCATTGGGGATGGAATGCTTCGAGCCCTTCTCAGCAATCTTGGTAGCTTTGTTGATAGCGCTCATGGTGCTGGGAATTTTCACCAAGAACTGTCTGCGTAGAAGTTGTATGGCTGCTTGAGAGGGGTGCAACTCAGAATGGAAAGAGGAATGAATGGATGCGTGTCAAAACCCGACGATGAAATGGTGGAGGGAACAACTCGCATTTTAAGTTCCAAGTGCCACGATACTGAACTCATGTACAACGGGCTTTGGGCTCTTGTCTCCTCTAGCTGCGAGCATTACTAAGTTTGCACAAAAAGGCATTATACTTGTCGTAAAACTCCCTTGTCCCCTCCAAGTCAAACAGAAATCCAGGGAAGCAATGAGGCAGGCCACCATAGGCAAACAGTTCCACCTCAACACCTGCAGCTTGTAAAGCTTCTGTATAAGCAAATGAGTCATCTCTCAGAACGTCCAGGCCACTGCATTGAATTACATGTTTGTTGTTAGTTAAAAGCTTTTCTTTCCCTGGATGGAAGAAAGACTGCACTCACAAGTTGGTGGTAGTCCTTTCAAAGATGCGGCAAGAAGGGGTGAATGTCTTGAATCTGGCTTTGGGTCGGGCAAGTACGTGTCGAAAAAGCACTCCATCCTAAGGGTGCTCAAGACAGACATATTTTCGTTCTGGATCCAACTTCCAAACTCGTACTTGTCTCTGGGAAAGAACTTGGGGTGGCAGACAGCTGGAAAACTGAGGACCTGTCCGATAATACCAGTGACATTGTTGTCCCATGCTTCAAGCACAAGATGCTGCAGCCTGTTGTTTGATGTCAACCAAAGACAAGCAAACTCTTTCATTGCAGCTTGAAACCTACAAGATTACCTACAAGATTGGCTCCAGCGCTGCTGCCTCCAATGATGATCTTTTCGACGTTTATGCCCAGCTTCTGCGCATTTTCTTTGAACTGGAAGAAAGCGTCAGATCAAACTTCGCTTTGAAACGTGATGACACAACTTACAAACAGCAAACCATCAAAGCAATCATTCAAGGGCGTTGGGAATGGATGTTCAGGTGCCCTTTGCCAGCGATCAATGTCAGTTTCAACGCTCTGTACGAACCCAAATGCCTGCAGGTAACCACTCACAGGCGATAGTCCACACTGACAGCCACAATATTCTTGTTCGCAGCAGCATGCACATTCTCGGCACCATCGGATTCATGGTCTCCGATGGTCCATCCGCCCCCGTGCAACCTATAGACAAGAACCGCATCAGGCTGCACCTCTGGCGACTTGTACACCTTAAGCTCTAACAAATGTCCGTCTCGTGCGGGAAAGCTGATGAGTTCTGTGACAACATCTTTGGATCGGTCTGGTCCACCAGGCGGAATGACCGCATCAACCTTTGGAACCATAGCTCTGATGGCGGGGAAGTCGGGAGCATCCCAGTATCGCTGGAAAGCTGCGTCGATGTGCTCTTGCACCGTAAGGAAATTCGGGCTTGGGATTGACAAATGTCCATGTTTTGGAAGTGGTGTGAAATCGGGGTGCGTGCCCGTATACTCGGGCTTTCACTTGAGTTGCATGTTTACTGTCGGTTTCACGGAGAGGTTGCTGTGTGTTGTTGGGAAGGGATAAGAAGAGGAAGTCGTGCTGGTTCAGTTAACGCCTTCATATCACAGATATCACAGGATTATGATAGTCAACCTCTTGACGCCAACCGGCAAGCATACGCCCTCTGCATATCCGCATTCCGTCTGATGCGTGACGATATTGGTAAGGCCTAGTTGCCGCCAGAATCGCATGGTACGCCTTCATATTGGCTCACACAATGAAGAGTGAGTTGCTCAGCCGAATGGGATACACACAACCTGGCTCCGTTATGTCCTTTATGTGAATTCATGATGATGAAGACAAACGCCGTGAGAGATGTTTTCCTGTCTTTAGATGGATCGTGGATGGCAACCTGAGGTGGAAGAGGTTGAACGTGGAGTCCTGCTCCATGCCGGCTTTCATTAGAGGTTCCAATAAATCAGAATGATTCATCCGCGCTAATTATCCCTGTTCGGGACTCGATCTTCGCCATATCTCTGATATATTCTTGGTATCCTGCCGTGTTGAATCTGCTGCAGAAGCTCAGGGTCGTTTTGCAGGCATCTTCTGCATTATTCCCGGATGAATCAACTTGACAAACATACATTCATGTTGTGGAAGAGGATATGCCCCCCTTCGTGCAAATTTTGCAGAAATGTAAAAACACGTTAAATATTTCCTTGAACCCATGGTTCTGATCTTGAAGTATTACCAAGCAAACAAGAGCATCACAAGTCTTTGACACCACAATGGCGCTCACAGACAACAAGCTTCCTCCTGACATAGGACCACCGCTTTCACACCTTGAAAACAACGCGAACTCTCTAAACACCAAAATGGAAACCTCCGATCCCGAAACCGAGAAGCGGCCCTCGGTCGATCAACCGCCAGAAAAAGAAGACAATGATTCAATCCAGTATCCCACCGGGGCTCCTCTTTACCTCATCCTCCTCGCTTTGGCTCTCAGCATCTTTCTTGCTTCTTTGGACATGGTACGTTCCCACCTGCTTTCTCCCTTCCCTTATCCACTAACAAGCCTGTGCAACAGACAATAGTAGCAACCGCCATTCCTGCCATCACCTCCGAATTCCACGGTCTTGACAAGATATCGTGGTACAGCACCGCGTTCTTCATGGCCAACGGCGGTTTCCAGTCGACAGGGGGGAAAGCCTACAAGTACTTCCCGCTCAAGCTCACCTTTCTCGCGTCCGTCTGTGTCTTTGAGCTGGGCAGCTTGATCTGCGCCGTCGCCACCAATTTGAGATTCTCATCGTGGGTCGCGCGATTAACGGCCTTGGTGCGGCTGGTATTGGTACCGGCGCATACACTATTATTGCATTCATCGTCACACCCGCCAAGAGGGCTTCTTACACAGGTGTCATTGGAGCCAGCTTTGGGTTGGCTTCGGTGGTTGGACCCCTGATTGGAGGTGTCTTCTCCGACAGGGTCAGCTGGAGGTGGTGTTTCTGGATCAACCTCCCCGTTGGAGGTCTGGCCGCCGCCATCATTATCTTCTTTTTCAAGACGCCCAAGCATGCGGAGCCAGTGAAGGCCGATCTGAAAGAGAAGTTGTTGCAGATGGATATTCTCGGTGCTTTCATCCTTGTGGGAGCCATCGTGACATACCTGCTTGCTCTGCAGTGGGGAGGCCAGAGCAAATCCTGGGGCAACAGCGAGGTGACTGGGTTGTTGGCCGGGTCTGTGATCATCAGCGTCGTGTTTGGTGGCTGGGAGTGGTATCTGGGTGACCGCGCCATGGTGGTGCCTAGGCTCTTTGTCAAGAGGACGGTGTTTGTGAACATCATGTTCATCTTCTTCTTTGGCGGGCCTTACTACATGACAGTGTACTACCTGCCTCTGTACTTTCAGAGTGTGGACGGGTCGACACCGATTATGTCAGGGGTCAAGAACCTGCCGCTCATCCTGTCGTTCACCTTTGCGATGATCTCTTCGGGGATTTTCATCACGGCCACTGGGCTTGCTTTTGCGGTGGAAATTGTTGCTTCGGCTTTGGTCTTGATCGGGGCTGGTCTGCTTTACACCTTGGGCGTCGGCACGGGAGCTGGCAAGTGGATTGGGTACCAGATTGTCGGTGGTATTGGATGGGGCTTGGGCCTTCAGGTGCCCATCATCATGTCCCAGAGCAGTGTTGCGCCTGAGGATATTTCATCTGTTACGGCGATGATTTTATGTAAGTCTTTCCCAGTCATGAAGCTTGAAGAGCATACACTAACAGTAATCACAGTGTTTCAATGCCTCGGGGGCACCATCTTCAACTCTGCTGCCCAAGCTGCCTTCGTCAACGAGATGATCCACACCTTACCAACGAATGCCCCTGGGGTGTATGCCCAAGAAGTCATCCACACTGGTGCGAACGAGATTCATCACAAGTTTCCGGTGGATCAGGTTGCTGGCATTGTCGACTCATACATGTCTGGCATCAAAGTGGCGTTCATCATCGCCATGATGGGCGCTGCTATTGGATTCTTGTCTAGTCTGTGCAATGAGCGAAAGAGGATAGCGAAGGATGCGGTGAAAGATGCAGTTGCTGCTGTATAGACCATAGATTTCTTTTGGATACTTCCTGTGAATACATTTTTTTCTCGTCAATACTGGCCTAGTATCGCGATTCTTCTTCATTCCTAAAGCTGTCTTAGAACGATCATGGGCTGAACCTTTGATTAATTAGACGAGACTGCTGCTTCTCGCTGTCTCACCTTTCCAAGAAGAGACTGTGATTCCTGCGAACCAGCTTCTGTGTCTTTCCGGTCTCCCTTCCAAGACCATTCCGGTGCCACCAGAATATTGTCTGGCCTCCTCCGAGTGAAGACTCCACATCGCCAAATGTTTCGGAGCCAAAAACCGCCATCACCTCCGGAGCATCACCGGAGCACTTTCAGATACTTCAGCGTCTATTGGGACCTCTGAAGCACAGGGAATGATAATTCCTCTGTTCCCTACCAAGATACTCATTTATGCCCTTCCTTCTCGTTCGTACCTTAGCTATGATCTTCCGCTCACATTCCTTGTTAAGATCCTCACTCAGACATAGAGTATACCGGTGCCTCCTCCGGCCCCACCCCGAAAAGGTCTCCACATCGCCGAATCTGACAGAGCCGAAGTCAACCTCACTTACGGAGCCGTTCCGGAACACCTCCGATACCTCCGGTGTTGTGCTGTTTGAGTTCTCTTGTCTCATCGGACTTCTCCGTTCTTACTGGCCATCGGTTGGGGGGATATTCTCGGAGGCAACGAAGTTAAGGTAGGTAACCTGTACCTTTCCCCCTTGTCCCGTGTTTTCCCCCTTTTGTTCAACAGAGTATAGATGACTTCTGTGTTTATGAACCCACAACCAGCATCCCGGTTCATCTTTGCAGATTTCTTCAAAGAATTGTCGGCTTGGTGGTATGGCTAGCCGTTGGGTCGAATCCATGGAATTATCGTCTCGCCCCTGGCACTGTGTTACAGTGCTCACTGAGCGAGCGACACGCTCATGATCCTCGTAAGCCAAGAGTGTGGCGTCTCGATCGAAATGGCCGCCGGAAGAAGAGTTGTTGCAGTACGTCGATCTGGATTCAGTGCTTGTTTTAGATGTATCCTGTCAAGACAACAGTTAGCATCAGGAAGTGGGATTCTTGGCTCCAACTCTTCCGATCCTGCTCACTTAGATCATCTATCACACCTCACTTCCCTCAATCTATACTGTACTCATCATATTCGACCTCAGCGGGTCGCCGAACTCATGGAACGAATGTAGGTAGTAGAGACCAGCTGGTAATTAGTATCTCCATCCCCAGAACCCTCAGGTTACTCGGGGCTATCACAATAGCAATTGTCAGTATCGAATTACGGTAGGTCTCCCTCTTCGTCCACCTCCGTTCATCAGCTACTTTTCCCTGCAAACAGCTAGATTACTGTCTATTGTGTGATTGGTTGTTTTCGACAAATAGAACCTTCATCGACTCCCGTCGTGGTTCGGCCCGCGATCTCTGAGTGTGGGTTGTTGTTAGAGCCAACCTTAGAGCTCACGACACCCGTCCCCCCAACGCCCGTTCGCTACCTCCTTCCCCGACGGCGACGCCTCCTTCCCTTCTGAATAGACTCATTGTTTGCGAGGTCTACTAAAGGTTCATTCGACGAACAGAGTGACAATAGACCCGCATACCCGCTCATGTAGCAAACAGACCGCAGGCGGCAGTTTGAAACCCGGTGCTTCAATACTTGCCCTCTTTTCCTCTTCCTATTTCGTCTCTTCCTCTCTTTCAACCAACAACTTCTCCTCCTGTTTCTTCCAAGGCAGAACCGATCCAACCTCTCCAATCATTCCAACCTCTCCAAGCAACTCCAAAATGGACCTGGGCGACCTGATCATCTTCACGCCGGTTCTGGAAGCCGAGCCTGCTGGGACCGGCGTCCCTCAAATCGTGCTGAACGCCGCCAATGCTCCCGAGGAGGAGGACACCGCCGCCGTCTCCAGCGGTGGCATTACCCCGTCCTCTGACGATGAAGATTTCCTTTCCTGCTCCGACAACGACAACGAAGGCTGTAAGTACCATATTTTCCACTGGACTTCCTTCCTTGCCATGATCTTCCATATTCAATCAACCAGCCAGCTAACCCAAAAATGAAGCCATCACTAACAACGTGCCTGTGCTGTCCTTCTCTCCTATTCTGGCCATCGATATCGCCCCCGTGGCAGAGACTGCTGTGCTGATCAACACACCCGCCCCGGTCAGCAACACGTCTCTCCCCTCTGGCCCGCACGCCTGCAATAATTGCGGACATGTCTGCCAATCTCCCACCAACGCATCCAACCATTTCCAGCATGCGTATCAAGATGATCAGCACGCCCGCGTCCAGAACGGTCAGAACTTCGACAGACATCAGCACGCCTTGGACCGTCTTGCCAACGCCTTCATCACCGGCCAGGACGCCTACAACCACGACCAGACGCACGTGTTTGGTGCACATGCAGGCCCTGTCAACTCGGCCGACCCCCTGTTTCTCGCCGTCCAGAAGGTTTATCACGCTGGTAAGTCAAACACATATCCTGCTGTTTTCCCACACTTGTCAAATGATTTTACCACCCCTGTCATTTTGTTTTGAAACGCCTGCAAGAAACAAACTAACAGATATCAAAAACAAGCAGGCACAATCTTCGGCATCCCCCCTCCCTGGGCTGTGCTTCCCTTCTTTCGCAGCTTTGACCTCTGCCGCGAGGTCAGCCCGTTGCCACTCTTCGAGTGGCACAGAGCCCCCTCCCCCTCTCCCTCCCCGACCACCACCAAGAAGCTGGCGGTCGTGCCCGACCGGCTCCTGCTGGGACCGCTCAACGCGGTCGTCTACGAGGACTGGCGTCTCGACCGCGGTCGAGACTACCTCCGCCACAAGGTGGCGGGGTTATACTCGTCGGTGTTCGTGGAGGATGTGGAGGGCAGGATGTACGTCCTGATGACGTTTGAGTCCGAGGCTGCGGCTGAGCGAGCTTGGGATTTGTTTGGGGGTGGATGGCCTTGGTGAGTCTTTTCTGTCCCTACTAGATTAAAGATGGATTTGCTAATCAGATATTTTTGCTAGCGGCGGCACTGTGATGGGTGCTTGGAAGTGGGTTGATTGGCAGTAAATCTGCCAAAGACAGTTTTTCTGCTGGCTGGGTTGGAAGAGTTGGGATGAGGGGGTCAGATGGGTGGTTTCTTCTGCTGGGATCGGTGGGCTGGGTGCTTGTTTTATTTTTATGTTTTTGCGTTTATATATGCTGGGATGGCCCCTAAGAGCTGGAATGGAGCTAAATAACGCTTCAACGTCGATGGATTGCGTTTTTCTTAAACTTTGCTGATGTGATCGCCCAAATACCATTGGCCAAATAAGCCCGTCGAAGTAATCCCCCTCCGTGGTTTTCCCATCTACACGTGTCGTTTCTATCTTTCGCAGTCTTTCACCTAACGTCCAGTGCAAACTCCAGCAAAATATATCAAAGGGGTTCCCTCAAGGTGTTTATAGTCTCAGATGTCAAAGCATACTTCATGACTAACCTGTTATAGCTTCTCGCTCATTTCTCCAGTGATCATTATTGTGAGGGGAGGGGGGGCGAGCGGGTTGTGTTCTCTCATCCGTTCTCGAAACGCAGGAGTGGCCTCGGCGGTCGACAGCTGCTTTCGAAGATGGTCCCAACTGTCTTTGACCCGGAAGTCCAGCGCCATGTTGGCTGCTATCCTCGCCTCGCGGTACGTCCTCTCAAACGCCTCGATAACGCGCTTGTGTTTGACTGGGTCGATCAGGGGCTTGTCACCCTTTCGTGCGTTGTCGAAACCGTTCTTGAGAAGGGTTGAGCGCTCGCCGAAGTGTCTCTGAGCGACTCGTTGTATAACGTAGAGCTTGAAGCTCGATTTGCGGCGATCCGCGCCGTCACCGACGATCAGCCCGAATACAAAATCCGGCTCAAGACATGGATCAACGCGGACCACGGTGGGAAGTGGTGGTTCATTATGTTTCTGCTACCATGGTTCATCTCACACCCGGACGAACTCACACTGGCTGTGGCTCTGGACGAAATGATTCTCTGGATGGGGACATCTCACCGTTGGGACAAGGCGCCAAGTTGGCAGTCCGCGTGAACGAACACCAAGATCGCCACCAACCTACTCGCCGGCTTCAAGGAGCTGGCAATCGCAGCAAGAGTAAACAGATGGTCAGACTACGTCGACAGAAGAAAGCTACCGTTTATGCCGAACAAAACAATGCTCAAAACACTTGGCATCAGTCAAAGGGGGTTAAAATTGCACCACTAAAAGTGACCAGAGAACTGGCTCCATAGATCTGTGCTAACAGTCAAAAATGATAATACTTCTTCCATCGCACATCTCAGGTCCCATCTTCCCACTGGTCCACTAGGTCTTCGAAACTTGCGCCATTCACCAATCTCTCCATATTTAACCGTACACTCAACCTGATATAGGGCGTCATCTCCTTCTCTTTATTTACAAATCCTCCTCCAGGAGCAGTAATATCTGACGCGGCCCCCTTTCCATAATGGTGGCTGAAGATTGGTGGTTGCACTGTCACGCAGACAGGATGGTTCGCTGTCCTTCCATCCCTGGAACTCGACTTGTACAGCCCATCGCACCAGTCTCGCAGCATCAAGTCCCAGCCTGTCGTCAAGGTCTGCAATCCGAACTGCCATAGCAACTTTCGAGCTCCCTGCTGACTAACCGCATACGCTTGTGTGCATGTCGTTTTGCTGGAGGAGTGGACGATACGAGTATGGGGTGGGTATTGCTTTGCTATTTCGTCTTGCAGAGCGAATGGATGGGCTTTAAGATGTTTAGGGCTTGGGACGGTGGCGTCGTTGGGGATAGTGATCTTGAGGACAGGTGGCTTGCTGGACTTCACGTCGTACCCGTGGTCGGACACCATATCTGACTCTTTCGGCAATTCCGTTCCGCAGTGTCCTAGCCAGAGGACATCCCAGGCATCTCCGTATGGTGTGACACTGAGGCGCAGTTTGGGAGGTAGTTGCGCCAGAGATATCTCTGACTGGGATGTGTGGTCGGCATATGAGACACCGTGTTCAGGGTGGTGCTGGGGAACGGACTGGGTGAAAGCTCGAGCGGCTTGCGCAAAGACCTGGAGCTGAGGCTTGATTCGAACATCCCAGTCAGCGTCGTCTTCCAGGATTAGGGCGCTGGTGATATTGTCCTGTACAACCCTGCAATCAACGTCAGTAAGTAAGTACTATTGTTGGAGCTCAGCATCCACTGACCTCTGCAGCACATTCATATGCGCCCGCCAGGAGCCCTTGTTGCCCTTCGAGATGCTCTTATCCCAACTATCACCCGGTACCACCTTGTCCGATACCGAATGACCGTCTACCCCATCTATCCATTGCACGTCAATCCTGCTGAGGGCAGCGGCAAGGGTCATAGCATCGCGTCGGTCGGTTCGCTCGGGAATATTGATGACAAATACTTGCTGAAACTGCTGGTCGTCAGCAAGCAATGACACAAGGAGGCTGACTACCTTACACCCAAAGTGGCATTCAAGATGTCTGGAGATGCAGGCCCGGAAGCCCTGAGGTAATGCAATGCGGACTTGGTGTGGAGAGGGATTGGTTTGAACCAAACAATCAGAAAGATGAGAAGCAAGGCAAAAACTGCCACATTTCGGTGGCTGAAGAGCATGACAGGCGCATGGGTATTTCGCTGGAGATGCAGCGATCGGTAAAAGCAGCCTCGAAATCATGGGTCGCAGGAGATACGCGGGAGGTCAAGACATGACGTTGAAGGGCGGCAGGAACCGACGACGTGGAAGCTCCAATGTTTGGGTAAATTCGGATAAACTCAGCATTGCGCATGAAAGGTGTTTCATTCCTTTTGTCGGGACAGATCGCGCTTGGCGGCATCAACCCAGATGACTCCCGTCGATGTACTGGAAAGTCTTTCGATCTTGTGTTGGGGCTTGGCTGGATGCTGCCTGGAGCCTGCCCCAATGCAGCGTTAACGCTTTTTTTCCCTGCTGACGGGATTCATCACTTTAGGTAGTCCCAGTCCGCTGAGTTGGACCTCGTCTTGACTTTGGAGCACATCAAACCAATTGCTCCCCTTGGCATCTCAAGAACTCTCGTCATTGCTTGGTTTGGTAGACCTGTATGTCGAATTAACCTCAAATCGCATGGCTGACCTCTGAAATGACAAAAGCCAGACTAGGACATTCGATGAAAAGCTGCAGAATGCCTAGCTGCACACATGCAGCGAATCACTCTGATTGGGCTGAGCCACCGCCATTCAAGTACCTAGACTAGCTTTTATGCCTAATTTCCCCTCACTTTAGACACCTCTTTTTTTTCTTTTTTTCCGGCTATCCCACTTGTGACCTTTCCAAGCACCAACTCACCAAGCATCTTTCACCTTTTTTTTTTTTTTTCAAACTACCGTATCACGCCATCATGCGGCTCTTGAATGCGAAGAATCTGACATTTTTCGAGTTCGTCGCCGAAGAGACTCGACCACGATACGCCATACTCTCCCACACATGGGAACAAGATGAGGCTACCTTTCAAGACATGCTCGCGCTGTCACCGTCTCTTCATTCGAAGGCCGGCTACAAAAAGATCGTCAAATGTTGTCAGGTCGCTGTTGATGACGGGTTTGAATGGGTATGGATCGACACCTGTTGTATCGACAAGACGAATCACGCAGAGCTAAGCGAAAGCATAAACTCCATGTATCGCTGGTATCAAAACTCGGCAGTCTGTTACGTCTACCTCTGGGATCTTTTGGACACCGATAGTGAATGGCGCTGGAAAGCAAGCCTGAAAAATCGCAAATGGTTCACCCGAGGTTGGACCCTGCAAGAGCTTATCGCCCCGCGGAACGTTGACTTTTTCGACAGCACATGGGAGCGCAAAGGGAACAAGCATGACATTCTCACAGAGCTTTGCGAAGCCACTGGAATATTCAAAGAGGTGCTGTCCGGACATGTTTTGCCTAAATCTTGCTGCGTCGCTGAGCGAATGAGTTGGGCTTCCAAACGCATTACGACACGTACCGAGGATATTGCCTATTGCCTCCTTGGAATATTTGGTGTCCACATGCCCATGATCTATGGGGAACACAAAAACGCCTTTCGCCGTTTACAGGAAGAGATCATCCGAGACCAGAACGACCTCAGCATATTCGCCTGGGTGGCCATGCGATATTCTTCAGAGCCTCGTAGATTCGGGTATCCGTTGCTGGCTGAGTCTCCAACCGACTTCATGTGTCATCTGGCCGGCTCTGGGGAGTTCCATGTTGCTCTGCTCAGTTCCCGTAACGCCGCCTTATCATCTACGGCCGATCCGGAATTTGCTATCGTCAACAAGGGACTTCGATTGACTTCGTCTCTTCTGCAACTTCCATTTGACAAGGGGGAGGCGGCATGTTACTTTCTGGGCCTGTGCCAGCAACGTAAAGGGCGTTCGCTTAATGAAGAACAAACATGTATCCTTGGAGTGAGACTAAGGAAGGTTGCAGCAGATACATTTGTAAGAGAAAATCACGGCTTAACACTCCTCACACTACAAGACCCACGACCGTATTATGTCACATATCACCGAGCATTCATCATCCGAAAGGATGCATCTCCTCTCACAAGCATCGTAAGGGCGCCATATGGGGTTATCAACACTAACACCTTGAATCCCGCCCACATCATTTCTGCTGTCGACATGGAAGCCATCAGAGCAACGGTCTCTATTCAAGGGATGATCCCTGAAAGCCATTGGGAACCCACATTCCAAAGGTTTTTCCGCTCGTCAAAGGGTTTCCTCATCTTTGGTTTATACATCTTCGTTGACTTTGATAACGGCGGTCGAGTTGAGCTCCTCGCTTTGATAGACCAGCGCACGGCACCCCTGAAAGTTCACCTGTTTCTTCCGCAGCAACACACAGCGCTCTTTGACTGGTTCATCAAACGGAAAACCGCCGGTGGAAATGATTTCTGGGAAGACCTTCCAGATAGAACTGGCTTGTCGCGAACATCACCCGACTCCCCTGCCTTCTGGGCCTAGAGCATTGTGGAAGGCATTTCTTATGAGTTTTCAGCATTCGCCACGACTACAAATGATCATAATTACGATCTACACCTAACCATCAAGTCGAAAACCCACCGATCTAGCGCCAACTTCACGGGCAAAGGTATTACAGGGAGAGATTCTGCTGCCGAACACTCTGCAAAAGTCGATTTGGACCGGGTTGCATGAGATCGCGGCACCAGAACATGTGCCATTGTGTTGACTTCATATGTCGAGCATGTCCCAGGACCCAGATCAACAAACGAGGCCTTGTCAGGTTGAAACTTCTCCTTCCACCAATCCGTCGAAAGCCAAAGCATATCTCACTCATAATCACACCCGCGATTCTATAGCCAATGAGCTCGAATAACAAAGTTTCGCCCGTAGATCCCGAAACAACCCTTCCTCCCCCCCTTCCCTTCCCGCCAACGAATAGGCGAGGCCAGCACTGGCTGTGCCAATGCCGTGCATTCAGTGCAACAGCCTAACATCCGCGTTACACCTATCTTAGAACCATAGTAAACGCAGATCACCGAAGCCCGTGACCTCGCAAACGTGTTCCAACGTAATAGGGGACTGAGAGGCAGTCCTCTGCACGTGACAAGGCACGTGTGTCTTAACTCTCCGTTCCCTTCCAAGACGGCGCCATCCACGTTTTCTCAACCTCCCTCACCCGCATGCGACAATCACGATGAAGTCGCTCCTGACCTACCGTCGCAAGCACCAAAAAGTCCCCGCTAATACTGGCAATCAAGATCTCTTTAACTGCCTTCCCACGGAGATCATTCTTGACATTTTCCAGTATTTGACAAACCCTGCCGACATTCTCTCGGCGCTCAACGTCTGCCGCGATTGGCGCGACATCCTCTGCGCGCCAGAAATATGGACCCCTCTCGCTGACCGCCTCGCACCCGGGCTCGTAACTCACATCCGCTCCTCCACCTTATTATCAACTGAATCCCAGGGCAGAGCCTTCTATTCCGCTTTGAACTTGCAACACATCCGCAAAATCGGTCTCTTCACACGCGGCGCACACCACGTCGTCCGTCTCGACCAAGATAAAGGCAGTCAAAGTTTCTTTACAATTTCCAAGCAGGTTCCTCTTGAATCGGGCGGCGTGCACTCCCACTCCACCATTCCAGATCTTGAGGTCAACCCAGGGTACGAGCTAGTTTCCCGCATAAAGTTGTACAGTCATGGCCGTGTCGCGTGGTGGCCTGAAGCTTGGCACATTCCATTTTTTGCCGTAATTGATGATCTTCGTGCTCGCACACGGCGGATGTATCTCTTTCCCGGGCAGATTGAGCGTCCTCGGAATGGCCAATCTCAAGGGTGGAAGACTGCACTGGGAAAGTTCCTGTTCATCATGGGACACGAAGATGCCGGCGTGTGCGTGTGGCATTTGGAGCGCAACGAGATGAAGAAGATTGCGTTACCCGGTTCGTTCATCAGGTGTGTGGTGCAGGACGAGCGGGTGATGTTCGTCGGGAAGATAAGAGCCGAGCTGTGGCTGTGGGACTGGGAGGCGGCGAGGGTCAAGGTTGTCGATGTGGCAGCGAAAGGGTGTTACGAGGCTGTTCCTCTTCGCATGGGCGGTCAAGTTGTCTTTGATTGGCCGACGGGACGACCGAGGCCGGCGCCGAAGATGGGATTGCGGTTCCGGGACACGAATGACAAGGTCGACTTCATCCTACACCCAACGGATGCACACACTTTCTTTGTGGTAACGTGGGATGAAGTTGATTTGGTGGTGCATGAGATCACGTCGGGCGAGGTAACAGCGCACATCGTCTGCCCGCGCGACCACCTCGCATATCGCATCATGTGTCGCTCTCGAAACAGAAACACGGTGCACTACCTCCGATACGAGCGCTGCGATGCCTACGGGGGTTACTGTCTTCTAACCGCGTGGGTTGGGACAGAGCCAATCTGTGCCAGTGCTTGTGACTATCGTGGGGGTATCGCATCCGTCTGCTTCAACGTCTACACCAAAACCTTCAGTGCGTTTGTGCACCATGGCGTCTTTACAAGAACCCCGGACACCCACCTCTGGGATGGGCTGCTTGCTGTCGTTATCGCTGGGCAGGACCCAAATCCCGTCAAGAGACCACAACGCCCTGTACAACCTGCTATCGCAATGCTGGAACACTGCAATCATGTCGAACAACCGAGAACCAGGCCAACTTTGCAATGTGGGCAGCTATTTCAGGTGCGCATGATGGAGGAAATCACCGCTTTATATACGGCTGAACAACCGACTCGCTATTTCATATCTCCTGACGATGGTGGCATTTCGCATGCCGCGCAGACTCTCCATGACACGGCTTACTTTTTGGAGACGAGGCGGGATGCTACAAATTCGGCTTCGGACATCGCCGATTGGCTCAGTGGGGACGAGAGGACATTGATATTTGCGTCCGGCAAGGAGTATACAGTCTGGACGGTTGGGGATGTGGACGTGAAGAAGGAAGGGCGGGCATGGCGAGATAGATGGAGGAGCGTCATGGTTGGACCTGGGCGTGGGAACTCGAAAGAATAGACCAGTACTCTCCCTCGGCACGGCCTTTCCCATACCTTCTTTTACTGGCTACCTGTTCAAATATCCGACTCGAACGCACCGACACCAGCTAGGTCCTTCGAGGAGAACTGAAGCCAATTTGGGGCGGCTGCCTAGGCTGCCTGGTCAGGATGATGTCCGCTGGTCTCCACCAACAATACTACCTTGAACCTAGCACACTCGAGGTATATAAGTCATGCATGCCTCTCATCACCTCGGATGGATTGTCAATGTGGCCGAGTGAATCCCCGGATTCTACGTTGCCAAACCACCATCGACCCTGAGCTGCTCAATCAAAACAGCCGTCATACCTACCAGGTACACAGACCCAAGCGCCACGAAATCGGTAACAATGCCCTACCCTTCAAGCAATGCCAGGAAACCGCAAAAGGTCAAGCCTCCTGTCTCGGCCTGGATATTCTACTGCGAGGATTTGAAAAAGAGGATGTCGGAAGGCACCACAGACAGCTCAGGCTGGCTCGCCGACCTGGATCCAAACTACACGTCCCGCCAAGTCACCCTAGTGCTTGGAGAACGTTGGAAAGCTGCGAGCAACGAGGATCGTGCCCCGTACGAGGCGATGGCTGCTGCGGACAAGCAGCGCTATGAGAAAGAGATGCGGGAGCAACGGGGAGCGGATTATGGGCCATCTGAGGAAGAGAGGCGGGCCATGTTTGGGAGGTGATGGTATTTTGTGCAGGGTTGTAATAGGGAGTGTTTCTTTGTGTCTCGCGTTACCTACACGGTTTCAGTGGTGTTGGGGGAGGGTAGCTGCAAAGGGGTATACGGTTCGGATATTACGACAAACTAGAGATGGGAGAAATCTCCTTACACTCAATCAATCACCGCATTGTTTTGCCTGCCCTGTGTATAACCTCGAGTCCTATTTTGCGTCTCGTCTCACTCTACCACCGTACATTGGGCAGCATAGCGACATCATGCCATACCACCATTCCTAGGGCGGTAATCGCGCCGAAGTATGCCGAGTCATGCTCGTGGGTGGTTACACGCGGTGGTCCGGTGTTCCGCATTCACGCAGATCCATCCAGGGTTAAAAGCTGACTTCCACCTTGGTGTCCCGCGCGTTCTACTCCCATTTCTTCATGCTGGGAGCATTCAAGAAAATGGCTAGGGAGAACTCAAAAGTACCACGGTGGCAGAACGACCTCCTGCCACATGTAGTGGACAGACTTGCAAAGGACAAGCCGGACGCTATCTACGGACTATGGCCAGTCAGCCCGCCAGTGCCCGGGAATGGCTTTCGCAGCATCACCTACGCCCAACTGGCAAACATCGTCAACGGCCTCGCGTGGTGGCTGTCGAAGAACATCGGGTCTCGTCAAGAAGACGATGAGATCGAAGTGCTGACGTACATTGGCCCCAATGATGTACGGCTTACAGCTTTGGTGCTTGCTGCAGTGAAGACCGGCTACGTGGTGAGTGCTGCCTTTCAATTTTCTTCCATATGCCTCGATGCTGACTTCCGTGTCACAAGATATTCTTGCCATCACCCCGCAACAGCCCCGAGGCTCATCGCTCGCTTCTCGGGGATCTCAAGTCAAAGGTTCTGATCACACCAGACCCAGCTCCGCCATCGGCCGTTACGGTCATGGAGGCAGTTAGATCTGCCCCCCTCCGTCACCTTACCATTCCGAGCTTGGAACAACAGTTGGAGAAGACATCACCAGTCTATGTCTTTGACAAAAAGTTCCACTCGGCACGCTGGAAGCCTTTGTTCATCGTGTAAGATGCGACGCTGTCCTGGTCAAGTAGCAGAGCTAACACTTAACAGACACACCTCCGGCTCAACCGGCATCCCCAAACCAAAGATATGGACGCACGAAACAGCCGCCCGGCAGATCAACATGGTTAGCGCCGCCGTCCCTGAGGGTACCTTCTCCATCGACCACTTCGGCCACGGCAAACGGGCTATTGTCACAGCACCCCAGTTCCACGGTGCAGGGCTCTTGCAATATCTGATGAGCGCCATCCCATTCGGCACGGTCATCATTGCTCCCATCTCGGATGCCATAATCACGGCTCAAGTGTTGGTAGATACCGTCAAAGCCGCGCAAGGGGCAGATGTCGCTATGGTGGTGCCCTCCGTCGTGGCCGAACTGGCTCAGGATCCCGAACTGTTGGACTACTGCGCGCAACACCTCAAGCTCATCGTGTATGTCGGCGGTGATCTCCCTGAAGCAGTGGGGAATATTGTCGCAAAGAAGATTAATCTACGATCCAAGTTCGGTGCATCCGAGATAGGCATCCCACAACAACTGGTACCGGTCGACTTGAATAGAGAAGGCGACTGGCGATACCTTCAATTCCACCCTTGCATAGGAGCAGTGTTCGAACATGTCGAAGACAAGATGTACGAGCTTGTCATCAGACGCGATGGAGGAAAGTCGGATGACAAGAACACCCAGCCGGCTTTCAGCATCCGGGGTCAAGAGGGCGATGAGGTGGCAGAATACGGCACCAAAGACCTCTTCTCACCACACCCGACTGTCCCGGACGCATGGCGCTGGCGTGCACGGGCAGACGATATCATTGTCTTTTTAAACGGGGAAAAGACCAATCCCGTCTCGATGGAACAACACATTGTCGCCGAAACTGCATCACTCTTGCGCGGGGCACTGGTAGTGGGTTCACAGCGGCTCCAAGCTGCACTGCTGCTTGAACCCATTTCCACCCAGGAGTTGAGCACAGCTGAGCAAGCCGAACTTATCGAGAAGGTCTGGCCCAGTGTTGAAGAAGCAAACTGCGTGGCACCTGCTCATGCGCGCGTGGAGAAGTCACTGATTCTCGTGACGCCTGCCAGTCGACCCTTGAAGCGCGCTGGCAAGGGGACGATTCAGCGATCTGCTAGTCTGGCCGAGTATCAACTTGATATCGAGGAATTATACGCCAGAGCATACGCTGATATCGATGACGAGAGCAATGTTGACACCACCGATCCCAAAGCCATCGCTCAGTTCATCAAAGACAGCATCACGGCCATCTCTGGCCTAGAAAACCTTGCCCTGTCCCCAGATTCCGCGACCAGTTTCTTCGACCAGGGGATGGACTCCCTCCAAGCCCTCCGCCTTACCCGTGCTCTCCGCCGCGGTCTTTACCGCCCTGATATCAGTCTTTCTTCTATCTACCAGAACCCCTCAGTCGAGCAGTTGACAGCTCTGATCACTGATCAGACACACCGTTCCACTGATACCGATGCGGACCTAATTGCACCCCTGATAGCTACCTACCGCACCCTTATCCATGATATCCCCACCCCCCTCGCAAGGGCCGATACACCTACCAACGGCCCGCTCAATGTCCTGCTAACAGGCTCAACCGGCTCCCTCGGTACCTTTATCTTACACTCCCTCCTTAGCCGCCCAGAACGCGTCAGTCGCATCTATTGCCTCAACAGGGGTAAAGACGGCGGCCGCCAGACGCAACTCAAGAATTTCCAATCCGCCGGGTTTTCAACAAAACCCTTGCAGGAAAAAGTAACTTTTCTCCGCGCCAACCTCGCCCAGGGAACTTTTCTCGGGTTAGACGAGGCGACCTACCAACTTTTAACAGAGAGGGTCAAGGTGATTATACACAATGCGTGGGCAGTCAACTTCAACCTCCCCCTCTCCGCGTTCCAATCCCAATTCGCTGGTTTAGTAAACCTTTTCAAACTCGGTGCTGTTTCTGGGAGTAGGTTTTCGTTTATATCATCCGTGAGCGCAGTCATTCTTGACTCTTCCCCCGAGGAGACAGTTCCAGTCCATCAGGTCGGCAAAGAAGAGACTTGTTACGCAAATGGTTATGCAAGGAGTAAATACATCGCCGAGAACCTCTGCCACATCGCTGCGCAGCACTTTCCCGTGGCGGTGTTGAGAATCGGGCAAGTAGCTGGATCGGTTGGGTCAGGGGGAACATGGGTGTGGAATCCCGCCGAGTGGTTCCCCAGCTTGGTGATCAGTTCCCTTCTGCGATTACATTGCTTACCGAATACCCTGGGGAGAAGGTTTGAAAACGTCGATTGGGTGCCCGTGGATTTGTTGGGGGGGGTTGTTACTGATCTGGCTTTCTCTTTTTCTGTTGAAGTTGGTGGTGACAGTAACGGCCAAAGAGGAGCAGTAAAAGCAGAAGCGTTCAACGTCCGCAACCCCAAAACGACAGCCTGGGCCGAGTTAATCCCCGTCATGATCGAGTTTACCAGAGAAAACCTGGGGTATGAACTCCAAGTGGTAGCTTCCGAGACCTGGCTGCGTCGATTGGAGGAGAGTGTGGATAGGGGCTCGGCAGTCTTTCCTGGGGTAGTGACAGAGGAGGCAAGGGCTGGTCTCAATCCCGCTGTGAAGCTGTTGGATTTCTACCGGAGGGAGTTGGGTGGGCTAGTTGATGAGATGGAGAAGGCAGAAGCTGGTGGGGAGGGGGGATACAAAGAGGAGGGGCAAGGACAGATGATTATTGCACGAGCACTGGCTGCCAGTTCCGTTTTGCGGGAGGTAGAAGCGGTGAAAGACGAGTGGGTGAGGAAGTGGGTTGCTGAGTGGATGGCGAATGTCAAGTTTTAACATGAGAGAGGGTCTTCTCACACTGCCTTAACATCCCCCCCTATTCCACCAAAGTCCTCACGCAAAACCTATCAACCACGAATAGGTACCTCGAATGGTTTGATGTCAATATATATACTATTTAATCTCCCGCACATCTATCTGAAGGTTGTATTTTCGATTTCAGCCTTCTTTTTTTTCGATATATATAGGTGATATATCATGATCGCACTCCATGTTTTGGAGTTGACTCTTTGGTGGGTTTTACATATCTCGCGATGTCTTCGTTCTCAAGAGCTTTCAGAGATCTACTGGGCGGTTGCTTCCGATGGTGCTATCGCGGATAAAACTTCGCATTACAAGTCTAATTCTTTCGCAAAGCCCTCCGCCAGGCAGTGCAGCAGAGGACCTGCTCTAGATCCCATCAGGTTGCTCTCTGTCAATTCCAGCCAGATCAAATAGCACCCCATCAAAGCCAGGCGGAAACAAAACCTCAGCAGAGCCTTCCAAGTTGCAAACTTTGGACTTGTAGTGGTTGAATAACACCAGCCTCTGCACGTCACGGACAATATCCGCCATTTTCCCCTTCAGCGACACATGGCGTGCGTGATCATGATGGCTCTCCCCCTCCGAGTGATATTGGTCTTTGGCGACTCGGGTCGACTGTGCTATTCGGTGTCTCAGTTCTTCTCGCACGCTATTCGGAAGTTCTTTCTTGAGGAACTGCTCATAATCCTTCAGGACCGTATCCCGTTGTTGTTGGTTGCTATCGTGGTTGTTTTGGTATGCTTGGATGGGGATTTGCGGATGTTCGTAATCTGACGATTGTCAGCCCGGGTGTTCTTAAACAACAAAAGGATGAGGGGAAAACGTACAAGGACTAGGTAGATTATTCGGATCAGCACCCGGGAAAAGCACAAGATAGATCTCGCGCCATCTATCTTCCTCCGTGGAGTGCTTGTGCATCAGTTTCCTGCATCGGAGGATTTTTTCTGTGGCTTGGTCAAAACCGTCACGCTGCTCTGGCGTCTCAAGAGTGTTCTTTTCGGGAAGAGGTTCGCATTTCTCGGGAGTGGCTAGGTGGTCTAGCTGTTCTCTGGGGGTCTCAAATGTGGTGTGGCACCGGGGACAGGTTATCGGGAGGGTGTGGCATCTGTAGAGATGTTCTCTAGATTGTTTATTAGCCTTCTCGGATGTTGAAGAGTGAACAGCAAGAAGACGAAAGGAAATGACATACTTGACTCGATGCGTAGTTGTCCACCCAGGCCCAGGACAAGTACGCCACTCCTGATAGTAATTCGGGTTTCTCTTAAAGTACGGACACGCAAGTCTCCGTTGAGGGTGGTGTTCGCTTGACTTTTGACGTTTATTGCCTCGCTCGCCATCTTCTTGATCGTCGTCGGCCTCGTCATCATCACCGTCATGGGGGTGCTTCTTGGCAATTCTGTGGTGGGGTGGGTGGCCAAGGGTATCTCTGGAGAGGCTTGCTTGACCAGATGACCACACGCCACTGCTTGTCGTAGTGCTCTCCGGTGCTGTGGAAATAGCTATTTGGTGATGTGAACTTGATCGAATGTGTTGACTTTCATTCCTCGGCACGGGTAGTAGTAGGCGCAACAAGGACGCGGATGAGTTTGGAAGATACCATCGCCCCATGAGTGCGTAAAAATGGTCCATCAATGTCTCCACTTGGATGCTATCAGGAATCCCCTCTTTGAGGATACGTGTATTGTCTGGAACAATCGCAGGTGAGGTGAAGCTTTGTGATTGCGACCTTGGAGAACCAGCAGCGGCCTTGGATGAGTTGGCTACAGGCGGAACCATCCAGCCTGAAGGGCTGGCCGTCCCCGGGGCTCTGCTGGGTGCCGGTACTTCTGCAATCAAAAGTGAAGCTGCCGGGAGTCTTTCTGTTCCCGCTTTTGTCACACTTGTACCCTCCAAACGGTCCAACTGCGGCGGTATGTTTGATGGCCAGATACTACGCCCACCAGCTTCATGAGATGATGGGTGCGGATTGACGTTTTGAGGGGAGTTCAACAGAAACCGAAGAGATTCCCTCGGGGCTCGTGTCGGTGTCGATATAGGAGGCGGCAGTATAGGAGGGGTATGCACGGCGTTACCCCCCATTCTGCTGCCATGATGTTGGTGATCGTCGATGCCAGACCCATTCTCAGCTCTGGGTCTCGGGGAAGATGATGATGACACCATTCTTGTGTCAGCGACATCGTCCCTGCACTCGCTAACTCTCCCACTGGTTGCACCCCTCGGCTCAGCAGAATTCCGATCGTCTTCGTGGCCGTATCCTTCCTGGTTCTTACGAGCCAACTTTTCCTTTGCCCGGCGATTCTGGAACCAGTTCTTGTTCCCCCGTGTTCGTCAGCCACACAATCCACTGGCAAACCATCGGGAGTAACTGAGGCTTACATTGATCCTGTGAACATCAACCCCGATCCTATCCGCCAGCTCGCGCTTGACCTCGGTCTTTGGCTTCTGGTCGCGCGCAAACTCATCCTCGAGCACCTTTGCTTCTTCTGTTGAGAGACGGGCTTTGAGAGGTTTCCATTTGTGCTCCTCCGCCAACTTGAGCGCTCGAATGGTGGCTGCCCTATGCGCAGCCTCGGGGTCGTAGTAGTCCATTCGCAGTGCTGGGCCTGCTGCATGTGTGTTGAGTTGCGGAGAATAGAATCGGATCATGGGCGGAGGCGTCCACGACGACTGAGAGGAGGATGCTGCTTCCTGGTCGCCGCCCACGGTGTCTGATGGACCCAGTTGTCCTGGCGCTGGTGGTGATACACGGTCACGGGTGTTCATGGCCGCTGTCCTTCAATCAGTAACAACAACAACAACAACAACAACAACAACAACAACAACAACAACAACAACAACAACAACAACAACAAAGCTTGTCGTCAGAGTTATGTGGCAATACTGTATGTTGTCACAGTGGAGTCCAATATATTGATCAATTATTGGGGGGGGAAGGAAGGTCGAGAGAAGCACGATTGCCCCAGCGTCACGTCGTCGGTCGTCTCGCTTCCCGATCCACCAGACCACCACCCCTTGTCGAAAAGGTAAGCGCGTGTCCCCGCTCACTCTCAACACGAATCACAATGGGGGAGCGATATGCGCATCTGCGCACAACCTGCCGGGTTACACCGTGCCCAGCCCCCCCTCCCCCCTAACGGATCCCTCCTGGGGGATTCTTGTTCTGGCGGTGAGTGATATTTCTTTTGTAACCAATGAACTCGACTGCCCGGCATGGTTTTGCCTGATGTCCTAATATGGGTCTCGGCCAATCGTTGCGTCGATTCCCTGGTTAGAGGGGACTTGACCGCAGATACCCCTGCATCACGTGGGTTCACTCTTCTTCAAAGTTCAGTCACACATGTTTCATCTGTTTTTGAAATTATTGTTTCGTTGCACAGTTTTTGTTTTCAAAGCTATTTAATCTCTGGTATTGATAAATGATGACTTACCTTCATGGGGTTGAGAGGCGTTTCCTTTCGGTTGATGTTCTCAAGGTACCCCGTGCTTCCCCCTATTCTCTCTCACTCTTCCGTCGTGGTCGGCGCGGTCGGCGTGGTTATTGGCAAGGAAGGCACTCTGCCGAAGCGGTCTTGGGCAATGAAGTACTTGATCACCCACAACGGATCCGCTGCGTGCCTTCTCTCAAAGTCGTCCAGCTGTTTCGATCGATACAGGTAGGCGTTCTCGAGGACTTGGTAAGAAGACGACCACTCGTCGTAGTCATCAGTTCCGAAGCACATGTCTTCGATTTCCCAGTGTTCACGGGAGAGCTCACCAAGTCGCTCGCAGCTCTTGCGCCAGGCCGGTAGCACCTCGTCTGGCACCCGCTTTCGGTCCCAGTCCCGAGGGTTGACTGAGAAACTTAGAGGCTGCCGGGTTGCATCAGTGAAAGGGCTGATGAGGGCCGGTCCCTCTTGTTGAATAATGGCTGGGAGCAGCTTTTGTGGATCATTTGCCCACAAATCATAGCCGATGGCGTTGATGGCAACCGAGCAGAACCTTTTGATTTGGGCATAAGACCACGCGAGGACTCCCTCCATCTCCAGAACCATCATGCGAGCAAAGAACTCACTTGCAGATTCCAAGCTTCGGAATCGAGTATCAATCATACAGTGGTTGCATGAGATGTACCCAGATGGAAAGGTTGCAGGACTCTCATGTACCATGTACAGCCTAAATGCATCGGGTCCTTTCTGGCGCGCCAGGTCTTTGGCAATGGCAAGACTATAGGAAAAGGCTGTTTCAATCTGCCATTTGCGGCATTCGCTACAAAGGATCATTCTGAGGTTCTGGCCATACATCACTTGCGGGGCAGTTGTTTCGCACACGTAACCTAAGTTCCTCGGCGAGGTCGCATAGAATATCCATTCTTCGACGGGCTCGCCCTCAATGAGCCCGGGATAATATCGATCCAGGTCCCAACGCGCGCGATCATATCTCTCCCGGCCCTGACGCCGAACTAGAGGCCGGATGACAATGACTGGATAGTCGTAATGCTCGTTGTTGCCTGCGTGAAGACCATTAGCTGTCCCGAATCCGGTGTCGTGGGCATGGGTACGAAATTGCTTCTCCAATTCCTTCCCTGGGCTAAGCTCGAAATAAGGAGTGAAGTCCTCATCAGGATCTTCTTCATCGGCGTCTTGTAGGTTTGGTACTCTTCTTTCTTCGATGTAGTCTCCTCGTTTATATTTGCAGTCAATGCAGCGGCGAGATGCACGCTTACTGCCGCAAAGATAATGGAATGCCTGTTGCCAATCGTCACGATTACTATACCAGTGGGCATCATACTCCTTGAGGAAGGGTGCCTGTTCGCGTTCTTCTTGCGCAATACGGGCTTGCTCGTGATCCTCTCTTGCGTTGTAACTCAGAGGCTTCCATCTGGCCATCGACGACTTGGTCGCTTCCACGCACCCTTGAAAGGGCTTGCGCAGCAAATCATCCGAGACCTCATTTTCTTCGAACATGATGTGTGGAAGCAACTTCAGACATCCGCTGCAGGCATACCTGGCAGTTTTCCAGATATCATGATCAAACATTGGGTGAGTCTGCTCTATACGGCTTGACGGCAAGATAGGATTCCACCCGCTTGTTTCGGGTTGCAACTCCAGGAACAGCAATCGCTGGAGAAAATCGGATCTCATGGGCCGGATGATCTCCCGGAAATAGCGAGACGTCTGGGAGAGCGATATCAGCGCAGCGGGATCCAAGTGACTTATGACGTTGTTGAGGATCTCGCCAGGAACCCTCTCGTTTCCGGGGCTGAAGATGATGGAAGCCATACTTTCTAAGCAAATTGTGCTTCCTGTGGTTCGAGGTTGTTGTGTGAGCTTGTTGTGTGAGCTTGTTGTGTGAGCTTGTTGTGTGAGCTTGTTGTGTGAGCTTGTTGTGTGAGCTTGTTGTGTGAGCTTGTTGTGTGAGCTTGTTGTTTGATGTGATCAGGTTGGTTTCCTCGTTTCAAAGAGGTACCGGTGCTCTTAAGTATACTTTTCACATCGAGGCTTTGAACACAGAATTGTGATGAAAACAAAGCTGTTGTTCCTCAAAGGACAACAGAAGTGGATAAAGAACATTGTCTGGTGCCCGAGGAACGAACTAAGGGACTTCGAGGGGACCAACGATCTAAACAATGGCACCGTTGACTCTCCTTTGTCTGCGTGACTTGCTACAAAGGCCGGTCCATCAAACCTCCGAAGGCACCAGACGCTTTGAGCCTCGACCTCGGAGTGCTCAACTAGGTGCCTGGATTGCTGCAATCCCCCTCTTCTTGCGGTGGCACCGGCTGCACGGCGTCCAGCCATACATGCTTCAACATGTCGAGCCACGTCGGTCGTTCTGCCGGGTCCATCTTCATTACAAGCTGTAGGAAAGACACAAAATCCTCTCGAGCTCCCCTGTCCAATCCTGGAGTCCAAACCTTGTGGTCAAGAGGGGGACCGTGCCCCTGATAGTCATCCTTGATCCTGCCCTGCTCATCAAAGATCTTCTCCACCAGATCCCGGTCGCCTCTCTTGAGGAGCGCTTGCGGAAAAGGCCCAAAGAGCTCCACAATCTCTGACAGGTGCCGCTTGAGCTCATCATGTCCGTCACGGGGGATTCGTCCATTAAACATACGGATGGCACGGTAGAGCTCCAGCAGAAGGGCTCCAAAATTCCACCAGTCGGCATTCTTATCCCACGGCGCATTGAGGAGGACCTCAGGTGCACGCAGGGCCACGGGCTGAATGTTTTCCGTGAGATGATGGTCCGCCCAGCTCGCCACATCCCCAATCGCCAAGGGCAATCTCTAGTTGTAAAAGATTGGCGGGTCTGGAAGAGAATAGTTCTGGAGTGGACGAGACGGAACGGGGGTGTATTCCTTTTCTGTTCGATCTTGATGCGGGATGGGTACTCTTACCAGGTATCCTGATTCAATAAGAGAACGGTCCAGAAATTGAACAAAGATGTTGGATGCCTGGATATCTAGGACGAGATCAGCACACTGTCAGTATAGGAACCAGACAGAAAGCCTACCGGTGTGTATCACATTGTGTGCATGCGCAAACTCGATCGCGCAAATGAGTTGCATCGTGAACCTCCTCATGACGGGATACGGAATCATGCTCCCCTTCCTTCAATGGTTATAAGTGGGAGTTGGGTCGAGGATAGGTGGTAGCCAATTAACGTGTGGTGCGGCACTCCCCTTGTATTGCCAACACACTCCCGCTGCCAGTGGTCAGCTGACCTTGTTACCTATTCTTGGTCTCTAGGTCTATCATATAAGAAGCGCCGAAGGATCTCGATATGCACGCAGCCGCAAGCCTTTGTGCAGAGCACCACCATCATGAATCCGGCCATGTCTCAGGAGAGTCGAATGTCATCCATTCACCACCAACACAACGTCCAACACTCCCAGCTGGGACTCGACAGTGTGGTAGTACAGGCGTTAAGTCATAGTCGCGAATAGCCCTCATCAGGCCAACAGATGAATTGGTTTACATTTTGCTATTTTGAATTTGCTATTTTGAGCGAATCGTGGCCTGGATCGACCATGCCGGGGGCTACCACACAGGATGACACTGCTACGACCGGCGGTCGACCGCCATCATCGATATAAAGAGGCGGATATGCTCTACCACGAAAGATAGTCTTGCAATTCAACATTCATTCCAAACATTCTCTAATAGTTGATTTTGTGATCTGTCTACCAGCCATATATACCTGCTTCATCTTTTCTATTTTTGAGTTTGACTTACCCTATTTGTGACGGCTCTCGCATAGCGATGCAATTGACTAATGCGCTAACCTTCCAAAAGGATGTCGAAAATCCACACCACGATTGGTTGGATCTTTCGAATTGCACCATATATATGTTGAAGACCTGCTTTCCATCGCAAGTCCGTCACACTATTCCTTGTTCAACATGACCAAATCCGACGCCCAATATTGGTATCACTGATCGATCCCCAGAACATCACCTATACTGTCCCTATCAAACGTACCAACTCCGCTGATAACGTTGTCAGGGCCTACTCTTGGAGAGACAAGAGACCGATGGCAAAGGCAATCGTTAAGTGTAGACCAGCCCACCTGTACGTATGATCACTACAAGATCCCGGAGGGGTGTCTATGAGCTCCTACTGACTGTGGCAAAACAGGGGAGGTGAGAGCTGGCACACTGGTGGTGGTGATCCGCACGCGCCACTTCACATCACGGTAGCATATAAAGACCAACAGGGTAAACACGTCACCACACTCCACCTCGATAAGGAAGGTAACAGGATATGGGGGCGTACAGGTCGCGAGGGGTGGTTCGAAGCATTTGGCGCTGTGTGCCATTCAAGGGGTCCTAGTGATCGTGAAAGTGCACTAGTATGGTTCAGATTTGCTTTATGCTCAGTTATATTCTTATTCTCTCACATCCTCGTCTTCGCTTTGTTTTTCCTCATCACTTGTCCCTTCACCTTCACTGTCCTTGTCGTCGTTATCATCTTCCTCCCCTTCAGACATGTCCACATCATGTTCAGGATCCCATAAGAACTTTGTGGAGTCCGAAGTTCCAAAGTTGGTCTCGAAATATATTGGCTCGCGAAGCCCAATGAGCGGGAAAAGGCGTCCTTGCACTCCGTCCAAGCTCCCCAGCTTGACACCATTCCGTGTAGCCCAAACCTCTCCGGAGCCAAGATCAACCCCACAACCTACGGTATCTCCAACCTCAATGCGCTGAGGTTCATCGAAATCCAGGTCATCTTCATTGGAAGAGTACAAGCCTCCTATTCGCGTGTCATAGCCCCATGACTTGGCGGATGGCGCGCTCTCTCTTGGTTCCGACCCGGGGTAGGCAATACCAGCCCCACCAATGGACGCGAATCCAATTGCCAAGTTGAAGAAAGCATCCTTGTTTCCTTTGACAGTTCCTGGTAGGTCTCTGACCGTGATCTCAAAATAATACCTCTCAAGCCTGGGCGGGATAGGTCTGTCGGTCGTAATACAAACCTGCCTTGTGGACTTGTGTAGGATTGCGACACCATCATCTAGGATGCTCTGGGCACCGACAATTGTGGTAGCGGGGAACTGACTTGACCATCGTGCTGGAAGAAGCTTCACCCAGGTTGCTTGCTGTTGAAGGAAGCTCACGGCTCCCGTACTGGAAGAGTTTCGGGAGAGTTCCAGTGGTGTCCATCCAAACTTGTCAGGTCGGCTTAAGTCGGCACCTAAAAGCCAAAGCTGCTTCAGGAGTTTGGTGCTGCCATTCGTGGCGCAGACTGCAATCAGCTCGGCATCATTGACTGCTGCGGGTGGATGTGCTTCGATGAGAAGGGAAACGGTCTCCTCATAAGAGGATTTGCCTCCAGCCACTGCCCATTGGTCATAGGCGAGAACCAGGGCAGTGCGACCCCGTGAGTCCTTGATGGTTGTGTCCGCTTTCGCTTGTAGCAGTAGGCGAACAGACTCCAGGTGGCCTCCGCTTGCGGCGCGATGAAGCGCGGTCATGCCCTTCTTGGCATCCTGAGCATCGATGGCAAGACCAGCGGCGTCATTGCGCTCTTCAGCGGCACGTGTGAGCTTTAAAACCACGTCGTCGAACCCACGAGTTGCGGCCTGTCGAAGAGCCGTCCTGCCACTTCTGCTTGGCTTATTAATCTCTGCAAGAGACACATCACTCTTCAGGAGAGCATCAAGGAGGAGAGCAGCCGTCTCTGCACTCGAATCCCGAACACCAAGGAGGGCGCAGAAGAACGGTGACCAACCATGGATATCTAATGGATTGAGCTTGCAGCCATGAGCGACAAGCAGCTTGGCAATGTCAATGAAGCCTCGCCGCACTGCTGTATGTAGCGAAGTTCTCTGGAGCTTGTCGGAAATTTCAGGATCGGCGCCGTTTTCGAGAAGAATGCGTGCACATTCGGTACTCCCCTGATAGATGGCATCTTGGAGAGCCGTGGTTCCATGAAGGTCAGGGTCATCGATCTCCTCCACAGTACTCTCGAGAAGAATCTCGAGATTGCGGCCCTGGCCCAAGGCAGCGGCAATATGCAAAGCTCGACTTGAGATGGCGTTTTCCATGTTCACATCGGCACCATGTTCTATGAAAGCTTTTAGGAGCGCACTAGGGGCCTCACGCCGAAAATAAAGCAGGAAGTGAAGAGGCGGAAAGAAAGCCTGGGTTTCCACGGCATTGATATCGGCACCTGCCTCCAGTAGAAGTTTCAGGACTCCCGGGTCCTCGCCCTTTTTTGAGAAATAGTGCAGTGCGGTCTCATTGTGTGGGTCGCTGACGATTCGAGGATCCGCGCCGTGTTGAAGCAACAGTCGGACCCCTTCAAGCCCCGGGTTCTCCCGAATCCAGTAGTGCAGTGCGTTAAGACCATGACTGCTCTTTGTGTTCACGTCTGCGCCTTGACTCAACAAGAGCTGCATCATCTCGAGTCGAGATCCTCTGGATGCTGCTGCATGGATTGGTGTAAATCCGCCAGATACACCGTTCACGTCCGCACCAACCGCCAACAATCGTCGAGCCCAAGATGTGAGTCCAAGGTAGGCGGCAACATGTAAGACGTCGTAGGGCCCAGTCGTAAGGCTAAATGCATCGTCCTGTGGTTGCTCAGGATACGAGGCCTGCCAAGCATGGAACACTTGCTGGTTCGAGGCAAACTTGTCCAGTTCCACCATTAACTGTTTCCAAGTATCGCTCTGCTCCCTGTCTTCCTCTGCCCAGAAATCCCCGGCTTGTCGTAGATGATACGACCAATATCTAACCTCGTAACGCACATCGCCGCTGGCATCGTCTTCAGTGTCAGACGCTTGTTGACTGTGTTCATCGTCAGGGTGTGACATCTCAGTGTCGTAGAAGATATGTTCGACAATGTCCTCTTCGTCCTGAGACTCCTCCGCTTGGACGGCAGCATCGAACCGCTCCCCAATATCCTGTACAGGCTCCTCCTCTTCATTCTTTACTGGCTCGCTGCCTTCGATTTCTTCCGTATCCATTTGTAAGCTCAGGAAGCCTGCTCGCTGCTGGAACAATGGATTGTTGAGGTGACGAATACACGCGAGTGTAACCTGTAGATGCCCATCCTTGGAGTCGATGGACAGACTTTTATGCAGAACATTTGTCGCTTCGCACTTCACGCACAATACTTCACCCTCGGAAGGTGTCGAGTTGTCCTCTGGAACTGTCTTTGAGTCAAGAAAGAACTCCTGCAACCCATCGAGATCCTGGGGGAAGACCAAGCTGCCGTCGTGGGACAATTTGAGAATTGATTGCGCTGCACGCTCAAGCTGTGCAATTTCTAGGGGCGTGGTATCCGGAAATCCATCGTTATTATCCACTTCAGCGGAATCCTCTTCTACCTCGGCAGCAATGTCATAGGTACCCTGGAAAGCATCCATAACCTCTCGTGTGAGGACTCTATTTTCTGGCGAAAGCAGAATCCAGGTGAGCGCCGTCTTGAGAAGTCCGACATAGTTGGGACTCAGCTGCCGGAGAGCTTTTGAATACACGTCTGCAAGGCCGCCGGGTAGAGCCGCAAGACGTTTCGAAATAGGGCGTTGGAATGGCTCATTCATGAAGGGGATGGCGGTTTCAAAAATGTAGGAAAACTTGGAGTGTGCCTTGTCAAGAATCGCACTTTTTGCCTCCTCCTGTTCCTTTGATGACAGGCCAGGTACCGACTGGAGGAAGTCGGCCAGAACAAGACCGAGATCATCTTGATTTCCTTCGCTGACATCAAGAATGCTTATGTTGTCGCTCCTCTCCACGCTTTTGGAAAAATGAGCTGAAGAGCTGGAACCGACCAGGATTTGAATGCGGTTATCTTCCAGCTCACTGGCTGCAGACTCGTGAAGTTGCCAAAGCGTCTCGAAGAGTGTCTCTTGAGTACTGTCTTCCAAGTTCTTGTTGATACCATCCAGAACCACGACCACGTCCCTCTTGAGCGCCGAAACAAGTCCCAGGATGCCTTCCACGAATTCGGGATCACTGGACCTCCCCATCCTTTGCTGAGGAGGGAGCTTATCGAATCTTGCTTTCGCGTCCTGAAAGACGGCATTGCAATCCTCGAGAAGGCTGGCGTCTTTGTCGATCTTGTTGACAGCACGAGAGTACAGGTAGTACATGAAAGTCTGCAGGATGTTGTCCGCCGTGGGTAACTTCTCTTGGCCGCTGTCCTTGGTCAAAGCGCAGGTGACGTACAGTAAGATCCTGTCAGAGTCGGGTTCCATATTGATACTGTTCGCAATGGAGGCAATGACGAACGACTTTCCGGTCCCTGTTTGAATGCCACCATGTCGGTAAGACCAACTGAACGGAATCGACTTGATGAAGTGCCCCTCTGCCGGGCAAAACCGAGAAAGAATTGCTCACCTTCGTCGCCAGTGATTAACAGCATGGTGTCGTCGCCGGAATTCTCCCAGTCTTGGTAAGCCTCCTCTTCAAACACCCATTGGCAGGTGCCAGGATGTATCGTATCAATGGCTTTCTCCAGCTCCTTGAAACAACCTTTCAGTGGGCGAAGTGTGGCACGAAAAGATTGGTATTCCTCCAAGGCGTAATCCCAGCGGGTCTTGCGCTTGCTCGATGCTTTGAAATCCTCGATGTCCTTTAGCAGCCGGTTAAAGTATGACACGGCTTCCTCGTGGTTCTTTTGGTGAATCCCTTGGGCGGCCTGGATCTGGTCGACGGTAATACGAATGTCGGTGATGGTAGTTGACATGCCATCCAACTGCGTCAGTGTCTTATCCTGGAAAGCCCCCTGACTTCCGTCGAGGATTTTTTTCTTGAGCGTAGCCACATTCTCCAGCTTGTCGTCGAATTTAACCTTGGATACACCAAAAAAGTCCTTGAAGCCATGCTTGATACGAGCCAGGGAACCGGCCGTCAAGTGACGCTTCATGACAAACGAAAAGTCGAGCACGGCGGCATAGGCATCGGTCGTGTCCTGGAAGAGCTTGTCGACCAGCGGACTGGGTTTCCAGTTAGGTCGCTTGGCGCGTTCGTCATAAAGACGGTCGTAGTGCCTGACCATGATCATGATCTCACTGATGTCACTCAAGCCAGAGCCGAAGAATGTGTACAGCTCGTAGTTGCTGTGGATGGCATTCAAAGTGAGCTTGACGGCATACCAGGCAAGGCCCACGCTTTCAGGGGCACCCTCCGTCAGGTTGTCGCCGGCAGCCACGAAGTTCTCGATATTGGACATGATGGTCTCGATCCACGAATCGGGGATTTCGATGTCGCCGACTTTCTTGCCGCCATACTTTTTGCCGGCGTCCTTTTGAAGGGTCTCGGCAGCGACCTTGGTCTCTTCAGGGGAGGCCCTCTCTTGGAGGAATTGCTTCAGCAGTTCCAAATCTTTAGGGGAGTCGGAATATTTGGCGGTGATCTCTTTGGTGAAGCGCTGGAGGGCGTCATCGTATAGGCTACGGTGATTACCCATCATGAATTCAGGCGTGATCTTCCCGACAAAGTCTTCCAAAAATTAATACGTCCACCTTCTTTTTATCTGCCTATGGTGTTTGATCGAACGTGTGGAAGGCCGACTTGGCGGGCGTTCAGCGGAAATGATCACTGTTGAAGGGAGACTCGAACGTGACGGCAGGCTAGATTGGCTCGACTGAACAAACGAGGAGGTCTGGAGAGGTACATCTTGTCCGTCGAAATGAGAGGCAATCGGGCGGAACTTGTATGTGCTGTATCGAGCCATGCTAGCTTGCGGGTGGATATCGAGCGGCATTGGCATGGATTGTGATGCTGTTGAGGTGACATCGCGGATCCCCAGCAGTCTGACAACAGATGCGTGGGAAGTAGACTTGCAAGGATGAAGATCGGAAATCGAACGCCAGAACTCAGCGCTGTTCGCTGGGAGTCGCTGAAAACTGGGGTTGCTGCAGCGGGCTTGTCGTCGCCAGCGAGGTCGGGCAGGCGTAGGTCAGGGCACCCTAGCGATTTCTCAGGCACTAACCGAGTTACGTAAGCTGTGTCTCTGGCTTTTGATGTCCCACTCGAAGAAAGTTGATTGGTTGATAATTGTAGTACCAAGGGCGCTGCCTGAACACCTCCACTCTGTTGTAAGATTTTGGTATCTCTCGCGTCGTTTTTATGCAGCTCAAACATCAATTCTCGGCACATGATCGAACAGCCTTTGCAGATCAATCATCAGAAGTCGCTACGCTGACGACAAAGTCCACGAAACTCAGAAACTGGAAGGTCAATTGGATGACCTCAGACTCACACAGGCTCATGACATGCCGCGGCCAGATTGTGCAATGTAATTCAAATGGCTTTATGTTCAGGTGGTATGTGTTGTATCTATGTACAAGTTTCCAAGCTACCTTGTAACTATACTATTCAAACTGATCCGGTCCTTTCCCCAAACCATTTTCCTTCGATGCCGGCCTTCTCCTTTTTGACTTGAATTTACTGCGACAGGAGCTGCACAATGGCGTTGTAGTTGGCCTTGGCGTTGTAGTTGCTGTCGAAGAGGAGGGGGTTGCCCTGGGGTCTCCACGAGTCCTGAAAAAAAAAAAAAAAAAAGTATCATCAGTATGCCATTCGCTTGTCGCGACAAGGGATAGAGGTAGCCTACATTGTCGCGAACACCCCAGACGGTGATACCAACGCACTTGGGCTCCTCCAAGCAGCCACGAGTGACGGCAACGTAGTCGTTGGAGTTGTTGTTTTGGATATCGAGCTCAGTGACGGCAACTTCCTTGACGCCAGAAGCAGCAAGAGCCTTGATGGCCTGTGCAAGAGCGCTACCCTGGCCGGACTGGAGATGGCCCTGCGTGCCGATGCCGTCGATGGGGATGCCGGCAGCGATCCACTTCTTGACGTTGGCGACCATGCCGCGGGTGAGCTTGGCGGCGGTGGGACTGTCGAGGTTGTAGTCGTTGATGTACAGTTTGGCGCTGGGATCAGCAGCACGGGCGGCGTCAAAGGCGACCTTGACGAAACCCTCACCGAGGACACGGGAGAAGACCGAGTTGCGGAGGGAGCCGTCCTCGTTGAACATCTCGTTGATGACATCCTGATCAATCAAGTCTGGTCAGTGCCTCTGCTCAAGTGAGAAATTGGAAAATCCTAGTACTGGGCAAACATACCCAGTGGTAGATTTTGCCCTTATAACGGGTCATCACGGTGGTGATGTGGTCCTGGATGGCCTTGGTAAGCTGGTCGCGGTTGTTGAGGTTGTTGACCCAGCCGGCGAGCTGCGAGTGCCAGACAAAAGTGTGGCCACGGATGGTCTTGTTGCGCTGGGTGGCCCAGTTGACAAGATAGTCGGCCTGGCCCCAGTTGTACTGGCCCTGTCGAGAGTTGATAGACTCCCACTTCATGCTGTTCTCGGGCGTGACCTGGCCAAAGTTGGCCTCGATGATGGCGGCATTCTTGCCAGACGTGAGACGGCCTTGGTCAGTGCAGGCACCAAAATACTCCTTGCCCTTGGCCTTGAAGAGCTTGTCGACGCTCTGGGCCGCCTGACGGGTCTCGACGGTGGGAGCTGCCGACACCAAAGGTGCCAACAGAAGCATAAGACTGGCCTTCATCTTGGATGATATGACTCGAAACAGATGAATGAGGAGTGACGGGTACCAAGACAAGAATCGCAAAACAGAGACACGGGAGGAGAGACCTGATATATGTATTTCTTTTCCCTTGACAGGGTCGTCAAGATTGAAATCGATCTCTCGGCTTTACCAACAAGGCAACCCCAACATATCCCCGGGTTCATTCCCCCACTCCAGGGTTCCTGTCGATCAAGTTCTGTCCCGCATCCCCACAATCATCGATATTGCTGTCTTGCCCGTCGGCTCAGGGGAACCTCTTGTCTTGGATTGATTTTGTCGCCTACCTGGTAGAAACCTTCCTCTTGCCAGCTCATTGGTCTGTTATTCTTCCTCCGTCTGATCCGCGCCGCCCTGCCCTGGCATCTCATCAAGGATCTTCGCTTCTCCATTCTACAACCAACATCGCCTTCCTTCTCTTTACCTGGGAACAGCAACCAACAATGGAGCGCTTAATCTCAAGGTGTGTGTGTGTTTCCTTTTTCGTTCTGCATGATTCTTTGCGGGGCCCCGCAAACTGCGGGTGCAACATTGAATATGTAGTCGTTTGGCTCGGGAATTTTCTACCCTCGTTTTTAGCCGCAAGCCGTCACCGGCGGGAGGAAGAAGCGGTTAAAGAGGCTGAATCACGGCTTGTTTTTTCGCGTCTGGTGTTTTGCCATATTCCCCTACCTCAATATCAGATCCAAGCCCCATGTCACTTTTTCCCAAACCAACAACCCCACGAAAAAAGCCCCGTGCCCATCTAAATGATGCGCGCGAATGACGCTCCCCAGAAACGCAGCTCGGGGGTTTCTGATTGGTGGCAAATTGAGGCGAAAGCCACGCGAAGGCCATCTGCCGGATTGGGGGCTTCCGTGATAACATCACATGGGCGCTGGCAGCGGTTTTGAGAACTCCGTTTTACCCCAAAAAAAGCCATGGGGCTTGGCTGAGGTCTTCAAAAAACTTGATTTATGAGCCGCAGCCGCATCCGCTCGAATGAATGAATGAGGCTGTTACTTCCCTCAGGCCCAGGAGGGAGGTGACCTCTTCTGACATGCATCGTCATCACGGCCTGACCGAAATATATCGTGTCAATATCAAAAAGCGGTCCCAAGTTACCGGGATGCAACAGAAATAGACTTGTCGTCGTGGCCATGCTGAGGGACAGGACCAGGAAGGATGTGCGCTTCTGCCTCTTGGCCTTCATATGTTTGACTGATGGAGTCCAGGAATTCGGGCGCGGTTCGAAAATGGGCACTTAACAGGACAATCTAGAGGCGGATAGCGATATTGGAAATCAAATCAATGGCTTGACAGAGTTGGCAACAAATAACAACCATGAGCCGGTTTCCCGAGGGAGTTCAGACGACAGATCTAGGTGCCACTCCTCTGAGTACAGAAGAAGGGATTCGAGTGAGTTATTAGGCGAACCAATCCCATAGAAACAGACGCGCCACCTGGGGCAACGTTATGAAAGTGGCCAAAAAGGTAACATGGGAATCCTGACAGAAGCGCACGTATCACCGAGTCCCCTCCTCATGGCTCAGGCTCCAAAGGCGTCGATCTTTGCCTCGGCGGAATGAACAACCAAAGCCATGTTATCATCTCTGAAACCAGAAGGATATCCGTCGTGGTTGCCATCATGGCGGAAAGCTCTCGACAATCGTCCACAATTCAAACTGACCCCATACAATGTTGCTCTTAGGCTACTGGTGCGATCATATCGCAACAAAGAGGTTCATAGCAACCAAAGCCATACAGACGTGAGAACTCATTTGGTCTTCCATTTGATATTCAATACTGTGAGGCTCGGGTGTTGTAACTGCAAACACCAAGATATATACACCTCCATCTTTGGCGTTACTAGGACGCTTCGGTCCAGGCACCATCACGAACCTATTCAAACAAGCCATGCGTTAAACTGCTGAAAATATAACAAGTACAAGCTCGAGTCGCGCCCCTAAGGTAGAGAGAACTCTCGACCATTCAGTATGGTGAGCGAAAAGTGGGGGGCAAAAAGGGGTCACTCCTTTTTCCACTTCCCAATGGCAGCAACTCTTCTCTTCTCTTATCCAGAGATTATCTCTTCAGCTTTTTGCTGTCTTTCTTTTGAAGACATTCTTGTTGCGCTCGAATAATGATACACGTTTATACATGTAAGTATGTACAAGGTATATTACACAGTCCTTAACCAAATCTGGTCACTCATTTGGTCAAGAACTTCTGGAAAGCCGACTGGTCAATAACAACATTACCCACAGCTCTCAGCCTCTTTCGGCCAGCCTTTTGCTTTTCCAACAGTTTCCTTCGCCGCGTGATATCACTGGCGTGCAGCTTGGCCAGCACATCCTTCCGGAACGGCTTCAGCGTCTCTCTCGCCACGATCCTCCTGCCGACTGCAGCTTGGATGATGACCTCTGTTGGGGTTTCTGTCAGCACAATTCACCTAGTAGCGCCCAAGAAGGAAAAAAAAAAAAAAAAAAAAAAAAAAACCATACCAAACATCTGCCGATCAACATGCTCCTTAAACTTCTCCACCCACTGCCTCCCCAGCCTCTGCACCTGGCTCGAGTGCACCACCCGCGCAATCGCATCCACCGGCTCCTTGTTGACCAACAAGCTCAGCTTGACTAAATCACTCTCCTTCCAGCCCGCATCTTCGTAGTCAAGCGTAGCATACCCCTTCGTCGCGCCCTTCAACTTTCCAAAGAGATCGTCTACCAGAGACGAAGCCGGGATCTCGTACTTCATAATCACCTGCGTCGCAGTGAAAAACTCCACGCTCTTCTGGATACCTCTGCTCGACTCGCACAGCTCCATCACCCTGCCCAAGTACTCTTCCGGGAGTGTGATCGTGGCAAGCACGTACGGCTCGTAAACGCTAGCTTTCCTCAGGCGGTGGTCGTCTGAGTCTGGAAACTCGGCGGGATTGGTGATGATACTTTCCTTACTACCGTCGTTCCACACGAGTTTGGTCGCGACGGCTGGTTCCGTGATGATGATGTCTGCCCCGTGTTCTTGCCTCAGTCTGTCCTGAAAGACGCTGCAGTGCAAACTGCCCAAGAAACCCAGGCGCCAGCCCGCTCCCAACGCGTCGGAATGGTCTTTTTGCAGGGTGATACTCCTGTCGTTGAGGACGAGTTGACCGATACTGTCTGCCAGTTTCGAATAATCACTCTGGTCTGTAGGGAACGCCGCCACGAAAACCATGGGCTTGGGCTCTTCGAATCCCGGGTATGGCTCTACGACCTTCTCGGAGCCTTTTGTCGTAAAAGTGTCGCCCAGCAAGGCGTCTTTGAGGCGCTTCATGCCTGGGTTGAAGAAGACGTAACCGACCTGTCCAGCGCGTAACTTGGACTGCGGCACTTGGTTGGGGTACTGAATGCCGACTTCGCCGACGATGTATTCGTTCCCTGTGGCGAACGATACCAACTTGTCGCCCGACTTGACCTCACCGTCGAACACCCGGACGAGCAGAACGACACCACGGAAGGTATCGTACCAAGAGTCCACCAGCAGCATTCTCAGGGGTTTCTTGGTATCGCCGTCTGGTGCGGGGACGTGCTCGATCACAGCAGGCAGGACCTCCCCTATTCCCAACCCGGTCTTTGCCGAGACTTTAACCGCGTATGAAGTGTCTAGCTCGAAGACGCTCTCCAGCTGATCCAGCGCGCGCTCCACGTCGGCGGTTGGGAGATCGATCTTGTTGACGACGGGCACCAGGGCAAGATTTTGCGCAAAGGCTAGGTAGAAGTTTGCGACGGTCTGGGCTTGCACGCCCTGGGAGGCGTCAACCAGCAGCAGTGCTCCGCCGCAGGAGGCATAGGATCGTGTGACTTCGGCGCGGAAATCGACGTGCCCGGGGGTATCGACGAGGTGGAGGAGGTAGTCGAGCCCGTCTTTCTTGTGGTGGTAAATCATGGTGCAGGTCTGGGCTTTGACGGTGATGCCGCGCTCGCGTTCGACGTCGAGTTTGTCCTATTTTGGCCATGTTTGTCAGCATCTTTTCTTTCTTCTGCTCGTCACTGTCTTCTCTGCTCTGGTGATTTTCCTCTCAGTGTCCCCTGTTCTCCTCCCTGGCACCCATCTCCTCCTCCAACCCGACTCCCAGCGTTCTTGTGTCCTTCTTCGCGGGTGATGCTTGTGTTTTTCCTCGTCTAGAGTGTTTTCCCCCCTTCCTTTCCTTCTTCCAAGTGCGCATCCCCCCCTTTTTCTCCACCTACATGTTACCGCCCCCTCTTGTAACCTAAAAAAAACAATGTTAAAAACGTACCAGAACTTGCTTATTAGCATCATCCCGTGATATCGTCCCCGTGTGTTCCAACAACCGATCGCTCAGTGTAGACTTTCCATGGTCGATATGCGCCACGATACAAAAGTTTCGGTACCGCTCGATCGGGATCGCAGCGATCCTCTTTTCCAGCTCCGCCGCTCTCCTTTCAAACGGGCCATCTTTTTTCTGATTGGACGCCACATATCTGCGAACCCCCTCCCCAATGATCGGTAGTATTCGGCGGAGCGGTAATGATGTGAGCGGCGTCGTCGGTCGGTCATGGTTCGTCGGCAGCCTCGGCCTTGTAGAACAAAATTTCGATACTATCGTGGAATAGGCACTACACCCACTCCTGCTACCTGTTGCCTGCCGAGAAGAAAACGGAAAAAGAGAGGAGAGGGGCAGCGGCGCCGGCAGACGCAAGCGCTGGTGCTGCTGCTGCAACAGCCATGGTCGCATTCGGCCGCTCGTCGTTCGGAGACCACCCTGCGCGCTGGCACGCATCCAATTGGATCCGCAGCTAGGTCATGAAAATCTTTGTCTCGAGGGTTCTGTTGCAAAGCGCAGTGGTCGTCGTCTTTTTCACCTTTGGAATGTCGCAGAGGGCCGTTCGTCCCCTCCAAATGGAACCACGCAAAAAAATGCGGGACCGGCCACCCCACGCGCGCCAAACTGAGTGGCACGGGTCTGGACTCAATTCCTTATCTTATCGGAGCTTCATGACAGGGGTCTTACACTTTGTCTTGATGTCCTCCCTCGACAGGAGCTACGAAGTAAGGATATGATAATGCACTGGTTCGAAAACGAAGCGGTGGGAGAAAAAGGTGAACAAACAAAGACCTCCATTGGGTAGGAGGTAAAGAAGAAAAGTGGTATAGGATTGATTATGTACAGGTATTCCGCGCTCTCTCCCTCCCTCTCCATCTCCCCCTTGGAAAGCAGACCCGGCAACTATCTTCCCATTTTCTAAACCATCCGCAAACTTCGCTTGAGACAACAATCCTCTCCTCCACAGAAGTATAGACAAAAAAGAAGAGATCGTCTCGCTATAAACAACAATGGAAGCCAGCCGGCCTCCCCCATGTCTTGTCTTTTTATTTCCTCCCTGATACTGACCCAGCAGACAATTATGCTGTGCATGCTTCCTGTTCCGAGGCCATTTCTATGCGATTAGATTATGCGATTACCACCCTGTAGCCAGATGTACTTGTCGTATTCTAGATTTCGTTTTCGTTTTGGTTTTGGTTTTCATCTTGTTGATGCCCTTGGGATTTCTTTTCTAAACGAGCACCCATTCGCTGCCTCGCTTGATGAACTTGTCCAAAAGCAGAGTCAAGTCAGACAACGCAAAGCGACAGATGTAAAACGCAAAGAACTCGGCAGCATGACGAGTACACAATTCGAGTCCGACCTGAGTCTTATCGGCGTGACGCAGCCCAGGATCCTCTACCTGACGCGCAATCTGGTCTATAGTGTTGTTAGTTTTCTGAAAAGCTAGTGGTATGACAGATAAGAGTAAAGACAGCGTACCGATGGTCTGAGCAGCATCAAACAGTCTCGCCAACGAGCTCATGTAGTTTGCGTTCGGCCCTGTGAATAAAACGTTCCCAATGTCACGCTTGGTCGGTCGGCTTGTCGGATGGCTCGTCATTGGTAAACTCGCCAGCAAGGCATCCTTGTTCCCAGATTCGTGGCTCAGCGTTGAGGCATTCGCGCCCCCACTGCCGCCCTTACCGCCATATGATGTCGCTAGGCCCGGCAAGTTCGCTGAACTATTTTTGCTGCGCAGACGACGCCAGGAAAAGCTACTACCTTTTCCGGCAACACTGGCAGACCTGGGCATAGCCGGCGCCTCTGTCTCCACCCCGCTGGCGTCCCGGAACATGGTGCTGCTACCCTGAACACCGACCTCACTTCCGAGTTTACGTGAAAGTGCCGACTGGATCTGCTCGAGCATATTCTCGAGCGACTGCATTTCTTCGAGAACCGCATCCGCATCGCTGTCGTCAACCCGTGCCAATTTCTGGAGCGCGGCCGTCAACAGATCACAGTTTGCAATCTTGTCCTCGATATTCTTTAGCTTCACACCCTTGACCTTCCATACGTGATTGGGCACAAAAAGCTTGTTGCTAATGTAGCCACCGCGAGGGTGGCAGAGCGTCTGGTAAAGACAGCGCATGAGCCAGAATGGGCGCAACAGGGTGTCGTTGGGACAGGGCTCCAAAGCCACCGGTGCATCCGCCACCAAAGGGTTTGGTGACCCTGGGGTATCGGATAAATGGATTTGGCTGTCGAAAAGATGCAGGCCGCCTACAGCTGTGCTGTTTGCGCGGTCCTTGTAAGCGGCTGGCAGATCGGGAATCGAGGGCAAGCGTGTGCTGGAACCGCCCATCCCAAACTGGTTACTTGATGGGGTGCCTGGACCCGGGGAATGATCCGATTCGTCGATCTGCGAAATAGAAAGATTTCGCGACTTGATACTCTTCAGACTGGATGAAGAAAAGTTGCTACGCAGCGTTGGTCGGACGAGAGATGGCGAGTCAGAGCGCGGATGATCCATGTCCTGCACGAAGCCTAGCGGGAGGTTGATTGCCATGTCCATATTGTTGTAGTCCTCTGGTCCCGTTCCGGGGACAGGGGAAGGGGCTGGCCTGGAAGAAAGCGCTCCCGACATCATGTTCCGATTCGGACCGGCAGAGAGGGCCTGTCGCTGTTGCACAATGTAGTTCCCTGATTTTGGTCCTTGAGATGGGATGGAGGCCTGAGCAGTGGCCGGCGGGGCCATAGATTGAATCTTTGCCGTTTCGATCTTGAGTTGTTTTGCGTTTGTTCCTGACAGTCGACGATTTCGAACGGTTTGGGTGGATTGCGAGGAACCAGTAGATTGAGGCTGAGGCTGAGCCGGTGGTAGCTGGGGTAGGGCCTGCGAAGGTGGCGGCGGTAACGGGCCTGACAAATGCGGGATCACGTTCTTCTCACTGACCGCGGTCATGGGTGTGGCCGCACTTGATCCCATCGAGCTGTGCCAGGTGCGGCTCGTTAACCCGCTTGAATCCGATTCTCGTGGTATCGTAGGTCGCTGGGTGTCCAGCGAAAACTGGTCCATGGCAAAGCCTCTCGTCATTTCCTCCAGCATCCTCTCTTCTGCCTCAGCCTCGTCGTGATCGTAAAAGTCCTCACCTATGGCTTCTTGTCGCCTGTACTCTTCATCGTCCAATTGGAGTTGTCGTCGTAGTCGTTCCTCTCTCTCGGTGGCCAGTTCCAGTGCCTCTCTTTCAGAATCTCGTACTCTTTCCCGTGCCAGCTCTACTAGGCGCAGGGTGTCAGCTAATGTGGAATCCTCGCGTGGCTCCTGGTAATCCTGACCTTCGTAATCGAACCCGTCGTCATACGCGGCTTCGATGGCGTCGTCTAATGCGGCGTCGAATTCAGCCTCGGTATCACCACTAGGAGCTCGAATATGTTTTCGCCTTATCTGCGAGGATGATCGTGAGTGCACCGACGAAGCACTGGAACCTTCTGATTCGTCAATCGGGTCGAGCCACGATACCGACTCGTGGCTGTTCCCACGTTGGTGTCCGGACGCGAATGTGTTTTCCGGGGCAAGCCGCGCTCCAGACATGGAGAGCTCGTTGCGCATGACGCGCTCCGAGTTGTCATGGTCGGGCTGGGGCGGTGGCGGGGGCGGCTTCGCCGGTGAAAGAGGTCGCCTCGGCGATAGCGGGGGTGGCATGTACGAATTCTGGGCCTGGGCGTGGAGGGTCGCGGAGCCATTTCCATTGTTGATCCTTGCCCTGGAGAACGCTGACTGAAGTGAGTATTGCTCCGTGAGGTAACTGGAAGGGGGTCCATTCACGGGGCTCCTAGAAGTGTCAATAGAGAGGTTCGGCGGTGGTGCCCGAGCAGGTGTAAACTGGGTCCTGGTGGCAGACGCTGGAATGGAGTAACTTCCAAGAGACTGGTCTCTTCCATAGCCTCTTTCTCCGGTATCAGTGAATAGGTTACGCTTTTCCTGGTCTGCGACGCGCACAATTGATGCTTCTTGTACAAAGATCTCGTTACTTTCCGGTCTGTGAGGCAACTCCTTGCCCTCCGGTTCGATATCGGCAAGCTGTTCATCGAGTTCTAGGATTCGGTTTGTGTATGTTTCGTGCTGGGTGGGCATCAAGCAAATGTGAGAAACAAAGTTTGCTGACCAGCAGCCCGTCAAGTCCGAGCTGCATCCATGGGTGTGGTGTCAACTTACAATTGCTTCCAACTTCCGGCGGTCCTCCTCCCCAGCGGTCCGCTTCAACACTTGTTGCAACACTCCGCATGCTTCTGCGTATGCTCTCCTTGCAGCCTCGAAGTTTTGAACATTGTCAAGCTGCACTGCCGTGTTTGCCTTTTCTAATGCTTTCGACAGCATGGCCTTCTGGGAAGGAGGTCTTCCTGCACGCTCGCGCTCGCGTTGACTTTCTCTTTCTCGACTTCTCGAGGATCCTGTAGTGTCTACACTTCGGTTCGCACCCGCCGATCGATTCCGCGAGTGGCCTCTTGGCTCGACATTCTGAGTGTAGGGCATTGTAATTTCTGGCGCAGTCAGTTCGAAGACTGGCCCGTGGGGCTGTTGTTCGGCGGTCCCTCGTTGATGCGACGACGATCCGGGGTCTTCCTCCACAACATACGGTATACCATCCCAGTCGGAACTTGGTTCCTCGTTCGGCCTTGCAATGCGTTTTGGTCGTTCAATTGGCAACGGCGACTTCCCTAGCACATTGGTTTCGAATACCTCGTCCTCCAGCGATGGTCCTGTCGAAATGGGTGGCAGTAACGCCTGGAATTCCGGGATTGGCGCTGGTGCTTGTGCAGGGGGCTCGATGCTTGGAACACTGGTCGCCGTAAATCCGCCCGATCGCGGGGATGCTGCGCTCGACGTCGATGGTTTGCTTTTGTGAAATTTCCTGCCCGGTGAACCAAATGCTCCTCCCAATAACTCTGTACTAACGCGTCTGGTAAAGTCTGCGAGGTTGGATGCGCGACTCGAAGTAGTTGAAGCCGACCAGCGATTGAGATTTCGAAATCCGTCACTTAGGCCGCCGCTGCTCGATCGCGAGTGGCCCCTCTTGTGGTGTGGAGGCTCGAGTTCTCTAGCAGGGGTAGGCGCTTTGGGCGGTGGAGGGTCATTGAGGACGTCGCGGAAAACAGGAAGCGTATGCGCATTCGCCGCCGCGGTCGACTCGCCCGTAATTCTCGCTGCAGGAAGCAGTGACGATATTCGAGGCGGATTACTATTGGGGTTCAACGACGTCGTTCGCGGGGGGTTATGGGTCGAGGGAAAAGTGGAATACGAAACGGCAACTGGTGTCGTGTCCGATGGGACGGACGGGGTCTGGCGTTGCGCAGAGGAAAATAGCGTCGTCGGATCAACAGGGGCGCTGCTACTACTACTATCATCTACCACCTGCTGCTGCTGGCGGTGGTGATGGTAGTAGTGAGTATTATAATTATGATTGTTATTTCTCGATGGACCGGGGTTGGGAACGTCTCGGCTGCCGAGCCGGGTTCGCGGCGACGGCGACGTGAAGGAGTTGCCAAAGTAGTCGTTGGGCAATGGAGGCGTCCTCGAAAAAATGGCGTCTGTATCTGGAAAGGAGGTCGAAGGCGCTGAGGTTGTGGCAGGATGGGATGGGGACATCGCTTGGGCGTGAAATGGGGGGGACACAAGAAGCGCTTGAGCCTGAAGCGGTGTTCCCAGCTCTCCCCCAGTTGCTACTACTACTACACCAAGGAGCAGCCAGCCGGATTGAGACAGGTGGGAGGGCTCACGGCAGAAGGAGGTGTGTCGCCAGGGGAAGCCGAGACAGATGCAGGTTGGGGTGTGACTGGGCAGTTTCTGGCGACGCGCACAGGGGTGAGGGGGGGATGGAATTGAGAATTTGGGGGGGGATTGGAAAGAGGGCAATCAGCCGAGCCCAGCCTGTGCTTGTGTGATGATTGACCGATTGATCCTCGGGCTGCTGTTGGTGGGCGCTGGGCGCTACCTTTAGTGCTTTGATTAGGTCTCCCAATGCGTGTTGTTTCCAATCGATAATTCCCCACTGACCAAACAAGCGTTCTTTTGGCTGCAGTCTTGCAGAGAGCCGGCGTCAACCACCAATCCACTGTCGACCGTCCAACGTCCAGGGGTCCGTGTACACCTGAGTATGGGTGGGATTAGGGGATTTCTTCCTTTGGGATTTTCCAGATTCTCGTTTTCTTTCTCGACCATTGACACGAATATTCCTCCTGATCGTGACGTGACTTTCGTTCGCTTCGGCCTCCAAAAGTTCTTTGTTTGGTTGGAGATGTTGCTCGGCCAGTTCGGGTGGACAAGGTGCGAACACACAAACACAAAAAAATTATTTTCATAAAAAAGTTCCAAGCGAGCAGCGCTGCAAGCTAACTCATTCGTATTCCAGGTTGTGATGGTGGGTGGCACAACGGCTGCTGCTGGCGGATAGACGTTGAGTTGCTTGACACATAACGGCGGGTTTTAACTGGTCAATCGAACATCGCGAACCAGAACTTTGAAATTTGGAGACGATGGGCGAAAGGTATTAATTGAGATGGAATCGGTTTGGCGACGGGGACAAGAGAATCGACGCTTGGGGCTCGGACCCAGGGCGGCGGTTCCTTTTTGTCTTCCAAATGCATCTCATCAGTTTTTCCCCCATGGTCATTCGAGTCGGTCAATTCCCAACCATTATTGTGTGCAGGAAAAACCCGTGCCTTCCTGCGGCGTGTGCAACTATCTGTGCCATTCATTCCAACCTCGAATCATCGGACAAGATTCGCGACATCGTTCGGCATCCCTTCCAGGATTTTTGCCTTTACGTGGTGGCCCTGCCTTACGATACCTACCGTCCGCCATCCATCCCCCTGCCCCCAACTTTTCCAGGAGGGCTACCGATGGGCGGGATTCCTCCATGACACATCTCCTGTCAGCATTCGTCTCTCCTTTTCTCCTATTTCCCTCTCCCAGAGTTGAATTGACGACGGCCCTCCCCGAAACGCGCAGCCCTTGCCTCTCTCTGTGCCTCTCTGCCTCATGGTGCCTCCCAATGGCACTGCAGGGGCGTTCAGCACAAGAGAGACAGGTGCAGGGACCAAGCCAGTACGCAAACCCCACCGTTAAGTTCCAGAGTTTGCCATTGGTCAAGGACGCCACCCCTCATCCCACTCCAAACAAAAAAGCCATCCCCAAGGCTGCCGTTGCCTGATTGGTACCGTTGTCGTTGATCTTAACGGGGTTGGCAGCATTTTACAGCTTGGCGCCACGCGACTTTGATAGCCCAACGGTGTCAGGTACGCAGAACGCTATCCTTCTGGAAAAAAGGGGTTCTGCAATCCCCCACCATTTTCCAGGGCCCTTTGGCGTCGGGTGTGGGTATCATCGTCACCAGCCTTTTATTCGTAAATCGGTTCAACTCGGCGCGAATCAAGTGGACAACAGCGGCCGGTTCTTTTACATCGTGAAGTTGCAAAATGTTTTTCGACATTTTGCAATTGCAACAGTTCAATCTTCGTCGTCCTGCCAATACGATAACCAATAGAACATGCACGCAGATCTTCAGCAATGCGAAAACAGGATGGCGAGCGCAAGCAGAAAAAGAAAAAAAAGTAATGAGCTGAAGCTTAAAATTTAGCTGCCTGCAGAAACGCGACTAACGCCTTCCGTTATCGCTGCCGCCAATACGAAGTAGGCTGGGCGATAACAGAAGTCAATGGTTTCATTGGAACGACGCCATTGGATACCCGCCGAGAAGTTTAACTTCCCAAACATTCCCGTCTTCTTCTTCCATCATCGAGGCGCTCATTTTTGTTTCGGTGAACCGTGAGAATGGCAAGCCAACGTCACACTCTGTGTCTTCTGTGCCTTCTGAGACAATGGCAACGTTCCCAACGTTGTTTTTAGACACTGCCCGACCCCAAGACGAATCCTGTTTCATGCTTTGTTCAACTGTTCCCTCAGTGGCAGCGCAGCATTTTTTGATACCTCGTCGATAAGCCACCGATGCCTGCTTTATTCGACCATCCTGGTCACTGCGTAGGCAACTCGGTTTCTGTAAAGGAAGACAGCATAATACCGTGGCGTCATATATCACAGAACGTGGCGTGCACTGTCTGCCTGAACCCGATCTTCAGCTGCATTTGCGGCCTCTGCGGTTATTCCTTTTTTACAGGCGGCCATCTCAGATGCTGCAGTGACAAGAGACGGCAACCGGCATCACATCCATCACGTCCAATAAAACGCCGACAAGACCAATTCCGCTCTGCTGGGAATGGCGCGCTCCTCGCCGTCATTTCAACAAGGCTGATAGTTGTTCCGTTTTCAACTTACATACTACCCTGTTCCGACCGTTCCATCTTCCATTTTCCCTTCCATCCCCCGCCAAGTTGAGGTCATGTTTCATTGCCCCTCCGGCAAGACCTTACCGTGCCCCTCTTGCTCTCAGTGAGTGTCTGGGCATTGGCGATCTGGTCCAGGCGCGCCGAACACACAGATGTCTTGCCGTGGGCCCATGTCTCTGGATAGTACAGCATGAAAGGGCGAATCCAAGACAATTGTCTTGTGGGGATAAGAATTGAAGTCATCTTCCCAGTTTTTGCGTTATTGTGGAATGATCAAAACGGTCTTTTCTGGTTCCTGTTATCATGGTTTCACAAACTCCCATGCCGCACGGGCCCTTCTCGCATTGGTAGACGGTACGGCAACAAACGGAATCCCTCATGACACTGAGCGTTGTCGGTCTGCCGTTTTGCTGCGGTACGAAGTCTGTTGGTGGCACGGACAAGACAGACGGCTCCTCCCCATAGCCCATGCTGTTGGGAGGACAAACAAGGCGTGCAAGGCTGGTTACCGTACCTTGGGTTGGACCGCCGCCTCCTCCCGTTCCGACTACCGAGTGTACGTAAATCCACGCCGCAACATGCTCTGATCACGGCAGATGGTTGCGGAAGATTCGCATCTGGTGATCAGATTTGCATAGATTCGATATTGCGGGCACATGACAACCAACCGTTGAACGTACGACATAGCCTGCCACGCCTCACATTGAAGTGCCGTGTGGTTATACGGTCGTTCGTCTGGAGATCCTTCTTTATGCCATTATGCTGAGCTCTCCGGATTTGTTCTACTTGAGGTAGATCAGGTTGGTATTTGCCTCGGTGGATTGAGTGCGGACTCTACGTGTACGACAATGAGAAGTTGACGTCACAGGGTTCGTAAATCAGTTGGTGATATCGCCAGTTTGGTCACTATGGTCAAGCCTACATAGGGAGCACCTGATGCCTTGAAGCCGGCAAACATGTTGCTCCGAACTATGTGAAGATACCGCTTCTCCGACGCTTAACCACATTCGCGGGTAGGGAGACTCAGCAGACATCATCCAAGATCAACACGCTTCCATGTAGGGTGACCGAGCCCACTGATACATGCCTAGGCAATCCATATCCCCACATTCGTCAACGAGGGATACCTCCAGGTTACCTATTCTCCCTACCCCATATTTCTACGACGTTGGGTTCAGTCATCCCTTGATCGAGGGCCGACCAGGTGTAATACGTGTCTCACCCACCTTGAGCTTTGAAGAACTAGATTATACCTTCCTCTGGGGAGTTCTCTCCTGCACGCTCTGTATACTAGCATCCATCCATGGTTCACCAACAGGAAATGGCACGAATGGTTTACAGTTTCTGCATGATGTTGTGCATCCCCAGATGTATGGCGGCCACACAGCCGCGTTTAACCATACGAACTGGAGCTATCATCTTGAAAATCCGAAGCCGTAATTCCGGGATAGGCGTGAAACCATTATTAGTGGTAAAATACACTCTACAGAGGACTTTTCCAAGGCACACAGGTCGGTATCACGATGAGGTGAGGCAAGCTTGCCATGATCAGTGTTATGACAGGGGTTCGAGATAGCCAACGCCGGTAATGCAATTGTCGAGATGGCGGAATCAGTCTTCTAGCAGCTTCTACGGGCTATCACTTCAACACCCAGGGCCCAAACACCTATTTATTGAGATTGCCATCATACCTCATCTCTAATTATCATCTCAGTGTTTCAAATGTTGAATCTCATTGCCTATCAACTACAATGCTTCATATGATTACATCTCCATACGATGGACAGCCAACAGCCTCCCTCTGCACCACCACAACTAGTCTCACTCCAACCCGTTCCACAATCACACCCACAAACCGAACAACCTGCAGAGCCAATCTCAGAGATTCGGTGCAGTACACCACCACCGCAACCTCTCCCAGACATTTTCTCTCCCAGCGACCAGGTGGTCTCAAATCCACCCAGTTGTCCACCGAAACTATCCAGCGGCAGGCGCCCGAAAACCAGAGAGCTCTCTAGAGATGAACGAATCTGCATCCGATTTGTACGCGAGAAGCTCGGTTGGTCGTACCAGAAAATATTTGAGGAAACAAAACGAGAGTACACAATTCGCCAGATCCGAAGAGCTTGCACCGGGCCCGCGACACCGAGAACGAGGGGGCGGAGGCAGATGAGGGTCGCCGTCTACGATCAAACAACGGGCGTATGGAGGGATGAGCTTCAGGACAGGTGAAGACGATGAAGGGAACCATCGGGAAGAGTGATTTCTCAGGGGAGTTGAAGATACAGCCTGCTGCGCATGGGCATGATATCTGAGAGGGAGTCTGAGTAAACTGTGAGGATGAAAATTCCGGTAAATGGTTTACGACATAGAAGGCAATCGCGGAAATTTTATATCAACCAAATCAGCGGGTTCCGTGGTGTAGTTGGTTATCACGTCAGTCTAACACACTGAAGGTCTCCAGTTCGAGCCTGGACGGAATCAATGAAAACTTGTTCTTTGCTTTCGCGAACTTTTGTCCATGTTGGCAATGCCAACATGCAAGCTATCATCTTTTTATTTTGGTCCAGGTTTCGGAGAAATGACCGCTTTACCCTACATATTGCCCATTGCTCTTCGTGTAGCCAACTGAGCCGAACTGAGTAATGAGACCCACGATAGTTGGTGCTTCTTACTGGCTCGGCAACATTCAAGTCCAGAAAGACGATGTCGAAACTCGGTTTCTTTGTCTAGAGCTTCTGCTGACTATTATATAACACGGGAAAATCCGTCGAAATAGTTGTCATGATATTCCTTTGTCTGTCACACCGACCAAGCTCTAACGTCCACATCCGGACAGCTCTGAAGACGCGTTCGACCTGAGAGTAAACACTCTTCTCCCTCTTGCCCGTAAACCATTTTGCTCTCATCCAAACATCACCACCTTCCAAATTCAAGAGACCAACCTCCGAGGAAGATGTCAACAGAAATCACCCGCCCCCCAATCTTATACACCCTCTTCATAATCCCCGACCCCCTCCAAGTCCCTCCCGAAGAGCCCCGTCCCCTCGAGACCATCAAGCAGGAATTCGTTCTCTCCGTTCCCCGGGACCTCCCCCTCGAAGAAGCCCAGGATCGCTACATCAACACCAACCCCAACCGCCCATCTGGCACCCCTTCAAACGATGGCGATGTTGATGTCGACATGGACTCCGACCCCCCTACTGAACCCGGCCTCCTCGACTCTTCCCCGTTACAGGTCTTTTTTCCCCCAATCCAACGCTACGGGGGCATGCTCTTCTTCAACCCGACCCACGACATTTTGTCTCTCACCAACCTCACCGCCGTCCCCTTTTCCGGGTTTTCCCTGTCTCCCGATGCCGAAGCAGGGCAGCTCCAAGTCTACTTCCCCGACTCGCTGCGACAGACCTTTCGCCGCGTTAAGCGCCTCGCCATCGGGTGGTCAGTCGATACCTACTCCGTCATCTGCGCGTATTGCTACTCCGCCGCATCCATTCGCAACCGCGCCCAGCTGGACTCAACCCCCTGCCCCGCGTGGGACGAGCATCATCGCTTCCACATCAAGAATCCTGATACTGATACCGACGGAGAAAAGCCACGCCCGCACAAAATCATCAGCAACATCCCCAACGAGTTCTTCGCCCTCTGGCCCACTTACTTCCCTTCTTTACGAGAAGTGTTTATTACCGTAGACCTGACCAGCTGGTCCCAGGGTGATAATGATGAGTTTATCAAACTCAAAGAAGGGGAAGAGCCGGATCAGTTATACGAGTACAAGGCGATGTTTGGAGTGCCAGAAGGAGCGGTCGGCTGCGATGTTTTGAACGACGCGAATTCGCAGGCGTGGGAGATCAAAGCGGGACCGGGAACGCCGGCGAATGTTGCTTCGGAATTGAATGATCGCTTTGAGAATTTGGGCAAGACGGCATTCCTGAAGGGGGAGGAGGGGGGGCTGAAGCCTGTTGGGTCGGATATGATTCCGACTTGTAGTGTTTTGGCTTTTATTGAGCCGAGGAAGGGAGGGGAGGTATGATTCATCAGGCTCGAGAAAGTTTGAAGAAATGAAATCAAGTGTAGGAAGTGAAGTAACAGTTACAACTAATTCTGTTTCTGATGAAATAAGAACATCGAGTGGCCATGAAGCCTTTGAAAACCTGTGTTGCGTCGGTGACCGCCCATCGTATTTTGAGATCATGGCACAACTACCATCATCGTACTTATCTTCTCAGCACGCAGCTCACTGACCACTTTCTCTATTTTAAGAGCGAAAAGAAATCATCCATAGGATGAAATCCTGAAAAACACAGGAAAATAACAATAAGCAAAAAAGCTCAGCGACTCCCGAGGGAGGGAGCCGCCTACGAAACCCAAAGGTTTACTTTTTTTTTTTGTTTTTTTTTTGTTTGGAACTTGATTCGAACGGGTGATCCCCCATTGAAACAACTTGGAACGCCCCGGACCTCCCATTTGACCAACCAGCCATCTGGGAGATCCGGTTATCATCTGGTGTGCGGGAAGTAGTATAAGTAGGTACCTTACCCTCCATCTATTGGCTAGTGTTCCAGGGAAGAGAGAGGGTGGCAGTGCTGCCCAGAGAATTCAGAACCTCCCAACGCCTGCTTTGAATCACAAACTCGCTCCAAACATCTTTTCACAAACCCAAGTCCTCCTTTCTCGACTTCCCCGCAGCCAAATCCAAATACGGCGCCTCCCCCAGCGAGCAGACCCGGTCTCCCGCCCTTGGATCGCTATAGTCATACGTCGCGCAGTGCCACGTACTCCTGTTATCCCAAATAGCCACATCGTTCTTGCACCACCGGAACCGTACCTGCGCGTCGTGGTTCTGTGTCACCATATTAAACAGATAATTGAGCAAAATATCCGACTCGTCTTTCGTCACCCCGTTGATGCGCTTGGTGAAGCCCTTGTTGACATAAACCGAGTTCCACCCGGTAACAGCTTAAAAGAAAAAATGTCAGCACATATTTTGCCGAGATCAGACAAAAGGAAAAGAAAACTCACGATTCGTCCTAATCACGGGGTGCATAGCCGCCAGCTCCCTCCCTTTATTCAGCGGTGATCCCCTCTCACACTCCCTCAACGAATTCCCCAAATTCCTCGCCTCGTCCAGAAAAAACTTGGCATCGTGCGTAGCTGTCAACTTGCTCAACATCTCCCTCATCGGCTCCGACAAGCGGTCATAGACTTCATACCCGCTTGCCCAGAGGGTGTCACCTCCCGTTGGCGGTAAAGTATGAATTTTCAGCGCAGCATAGTCGCTGGGTACCGGCTCAAACGAGATATCGCTGTGCCAGGCGTTGGATGCATACCGAGAGACGTCCGAGAGCTGATGGGTCAGGCCGCCGCCCTTCTTTTGCTTCTCGGAGGAGATGACGCTGATTTGGTCGCCCAGCTCAGAGCCTTCTTCTGTGAGGGGGTGGACATGCAGACCTGACGAGGAAGGGCAGCCGGCGAGGGAGGTGAGGCGGAGCATGAACTCCTTCAGCTCGGTGGGGGTTACATCTTGATCACGGAGAAAGACGACGCCCCGCGATGAGATTGTGTAGGCTAGGTCCCGGAAGAGCTGGTCATCTGCGGTGAGGAGGGATTTGATCGGAAGGTTGAGGAATTCGCGGCCGATGACGGGGGTTAGGTCATTTTGTTCGAATTGAGACAGAGAGCCAGAGTCTGAGAGCTTTTTGGCGAGGTTGGGGCGGGCAATATCGTGGCCACCGAAGATGCCTGTGGTAGGTGGTGTTGATACCGTAGTTGCGGAGGGCATGGTGTCGGTTGGACTGGTCGGTAATGGGATGCAGAAAGCACAATCACATGAAAGAGCAGAGGTATGATTCAAAAGAGGCAGTTCAAAGTGTCAAATGAGCATATGGACAAAGCAAAGTGATGTTGACTTATGGCTAGGGATCAGACATCTTATTAATGCAGCCATGCGAAACATTGGGAAGCATTCGGACATCAGTGCTGAAATCAGTGGGTGTCATTCGATGGTTGGACGGATCGCTTGGCGATGTTGGTGCAGCGGAGAAAATATCGGAGAATTCAGAATGGCGTCACCCGGCGCTAAAATAAACAAACCCCGGAGCGACTACCCCATCTCGGCCGGCCCCGCTTTCGGTACAAGGGCGATGTCGTCGGTGAGGTGCGGGTGTGGTCAGACAGATGAGTTTCCGCTGTTGTTCATGACGCCATCGACAGTCCCTTGAGGTTTCGCACACCGTATCGAGTTACCGGGTCCATTTCCCCGCATATTTCTCCGTAATGATCCCTATTCCGCCTTGTGATGGCTTCAACCAATGATAAGCAGGGGATGGTGAAGACATCTATAATACCTCCCGATGTCCGCATGTTAGTTGGTAGCCGAGTTGGCTGGTCTGGTCACTCAAGTCGTCCTCTACTCATCTCCTCGATCCGAGGCCAACGCCCATTGCCCTCTTTGCCTCTTCCACCATGGGGAAACCTCTCGATATTGAATCCCGCGACAAGGGCTCACCGGCGGTGAGCCTCGAACAGACCGGCAGCCGCGACGACAATCCAGCCTCACGAAAAGGCGCGGAGCCTGCTGTTGGTCGTGCCGAGTTGAGCAGCGCCATCCCCCCTGACGACCGCTACGAAGGCAAGCACCGCTGGGATCCATTGGCAACATGGACCCCAGAGGAGGAGAGAGCCGTCGTCCGCAAGACCGATATCTGGCTGCTCTCTTGGCTCTGTGTCATGTTCTTCGGTCTTCAGCTTGACCGCGGCAACCTATCCAACGCCTTGGCCGACAAGCCTGGTCTCCTTCATGATCTTCACTTGTCTAGAGACGATCTAAATAACGGCAACACCATCCAGCTCTTAGCCTTCTTGGCCGCTGAGTTCCCTGTCCAGCTCTTGACCAAGCGCTATGGATTCCGCTGCGTCCTCCCGGCCATGATGTTTGCGTGGGGAACCGTCTCGTGGGCCCAGGCCTGGATGCACGACCGTGCGGGTTTCTATGTCACTCGTGCTCTTATCGGTGCCTGCGAAGGTGGCTTCATCCCGGGCGCCATTCTCTATGCGACATACTTTTACAAGTCGGCAGAGTTGTCCACTCGCCTGGCTGTGTTTTGGTCGACTCTGAACGTTGCCCGTGTTATTTCGGCGCTGCTGGCCGCTGGTATTCTCGAGATGCGTGGTACTGCTGGCAAGCCAGGATGGTTCTGGCTGTTCCTCCTCGAGGGCCTTCTCACGGTCGTGCTGGCCTTCATCGTAAGTGCTTCCCTGACTGCTAAAACATAATACCATTTTCTGACGACAATGCAGTCCTTCATTTATCTCCCGGCATCACCCACCAAAACCAGCGGCATCCTCTTCCGTAAGCCTTGGTATACGGAGCGCCAGGAGGTCATTATGATCAACCGCATCCTCAGAGACGACCCGGCCAAGGGTCTGACGCTTCTTGAGGAGCCAGCAACATGGCAAGACATCAAGTCCACGTGGATGGACCCGTCCCTCTGGGGTTTGTATTTCATTGGTCTGATCGCCTATATCCCCGCCACGCCTGTCCAGGGCTATATCACCCTGACGCTCGGTGATCTCGGATTCAAGACGTTCGACATCAACATGCTCACCATCCCCTCTGCCGTGCTGCAGATTATCACCATGTTGATCCTCGCCCGGTCCAGTCGGTACTTCAACGAGCGCACATTCCACTGCATGTTCGGCGAGTTCTGGGTGATGCCGCTGTTGATTGCGCTGATCACGCTCCCGGACGGCGGACGAGAGTGGGGTCGATACTCGCTGGTGACTCTGATCAGCGGCTATCCCTACTTCCATCCCATCGTAACATCGTGGATTTCGGAGAATACTTTCGATGTCAAGAAACGTGCGATTGCGGCGGCCACGTACAACGTGATCGTTCAGGTTGGCAGTTTGATTGGCAGCCAGATTTACCGCGACTATCAGAAGCCGTACTACAAAATCGGCAATATCTCGCTGGTTTCAATTGCCGCGCTTGCTCTGATCACATTCCTCGTCCAAAGGGTGGTTTTGGTCCGGCTGAACGAAAAGAAGGAACAGCAGTGGGACCAGATGTCGAGGGAAGAAAGGCAGGCATACCAGGACGACGTGGCCGCCAGAGAGCTGGACGGGAACAAACGATTGGATTTCCGTTTTGTCTATTAGATAGTGTTTTTTTCTTTTCCAATAAACGCCTCCATGGCCCTTTCCACCAAAAACACATAAAAACTCGGCTCTCCATGTGTGCAGAGTAATCACCACCAATATGCAAAACAACAGATCTGATACAACCAGATAAATCCGGGACCCATTCGACCAGATTTGTATCTTGCAGGTGTATACGATTCAGTCCGAGGCGTTGAGTCGAAAGGATCACGTCTTCGATCTCCCGTCCCGGCACGATGTCCGCCTCGAGCTTTTATCCTACAGGTAGGCACCAAGCTGAGATCCAGCGAGCCTCTGCTGCCTCTGTCCTTCCGTTCAACACTGTGCAGTATTATATCGCAGCAGCTGCATGTTAGCGCCATTGCACCATTGTGGGGCTTGACTCCAGCGTCCAACGAGGACACCCCCTTGCAATCTGACTGGCGGACACCTGCAGTCTCAGGTTCCTGTTCAACCACAGCCATCGGATAACACCTTCAGTCTCGTCACGCTTCGGCAGAAGTCTACAAGTATGGCGCCCGGAACCTCGACCGGACACCCGCCGAAGCAGAGGAAGATTGGCTCTCGCTCTTGTGATGGTTGCAAAATCCGAAAAGTCAAGTGCACTGAAACAACCCCCTGTCAGCGGTGTGTTGCCGCGGGTATCGAGTGCACCTTCAACACGACCCAGTCACAAAGAGGACCCAGAAGCTTGAGAGCGAGAACTTTGCAACAAATTCGAAATGCCACCACAAACACTGCCAGTGCCCATCAAACTGCCCCCGAGGAGGTGAACGGCACGAATGCTACGCGTTCTCAGAGACAACCAACGACCGGCACCGTGACGCCGAGCCCATCAATCATCTCCATCGAGTCGCTCGTCGTCCGACTCTGCATCTACCGCCTTCGCCTCTTCCCCGTCTGGCCCATCGTTTCTGTCGAGGAGATCATCGCCGCTCTGCACCGAGATACCGACGATGTCGAGACATATACATTGGCTGTGGCCATCGGAGCCGCAACCGTGGCCCAGCTAAAGCTCTCCCGCTTCAAGGACCCGAGCATCACGGACAATCTCACCGCTACCGACCTCGAAACAGAATGCCAGCGCACTAGGGGCGCACTAAGTAGCGCGTCTACCAGCCTGAGCAGGCTTCAAACGTCTTTCTTCCTGCACATCTATCACGAGAACCAAGTCCCTGGTGGCACAGAGTCTTTGTTGTATCTGCGCGAGGCTATCTCTTTGGCGCAGATTATGGGTCTACACCGGCCTTCGTCATATCTGGAGTTGCACCCCACAGAAGACCGGTTGCGACGACGCATTTTGTGGCTCCTCTTTGTCACTGAACGCGGTGTAGCCATGCTGCATCGACTTCCGGTAGTCTTGACCTCAGCCGAGAAGTTCCCACCACTCGACAACGTAAACAGCGGGATAGATGAGGGGCCACACGTTTTGCCGGCGTTCAAGAAACTGGTGAACCTCTTTTGGATCTTTGACCAGTCCCGCGCACTCGCCGTTCTCCAAGATGCAGCTGATGACCTGAGTGGAACCTCGGCATCTCCCAACCACGAGGTTCTCCGAGCACTGCAAAAAAGCCTACGGGACGCCCACCTCGGAGGAGAAACTGAGGGCAACGATATTCAGAAAGCCGACATATCTATCACGAGGCAGTGGATGCAAATTTTGATTTGGCGGGCAACTCAGGGACACTCTTACTGGCGAATTGGCGACAACTCATCCGCTTCCGTCATCGCCAGCCCAATTCAAATTGCCCAGGAATTGCTCGATGACATCTCCAAACTTCCCAACGCGGCTTTGGAGGCCCACGGTCCGGGTATCGAGTTCAAGGTATTCGAGATCGCGAGCGCCGTCGCCGATTCGCTCAACTTTGTCAACGCAAACCCCGGCGACATCCTTTTGAGGCTGCAAAGATTCCTGGCGACCTCTCGAGGGGGTAATATCAATCTTCTGGGTCTTTTGTCTGCCCGGATCGCCCAACGAGAGCCGTCCCCTTCATACTCCATCAACATGCACCGCCATTTCGACTTTGGTTCCCCACAAGCACAGGTCGTCGAAGAGCTCAGGAGCAGCGATGAAGACGATGACCACCAGCCCCCGTCGTCACCCTGGCTTTCTCTTGTTGCAGTAGCGGAGCTTGAGCATCAGTCGTCATCGTCCTACAATCCCCTAACCCAACCAATGGGTCTCCTCTCAGATGGATCCCTGGCTTCGGGGGATGCGCTTGCCGAGATGCTCCGCAACCAAGACTGGTTACTCACGCCAGGTAGCCCTAAGATCTAGAACTCATGATCTTAGCTTCAAGCACGCCAGTTATTGTCAGTCCAAAATGCGGAGCTGCCCAGGGGGGCGGCCGTGATCGGCAGCGGGGTTTTTCTCGGTGGCTCCTCAGTTAATGCGAGGGGCTTGGCGGCTGCTTGATGCAGCAACATCTCCGAGATAAACTCCGCCCAGCCCTCTCTGGCACGACACGACGGAAGCTCCCCAAGACGATCTCTCGCAAACATCTGACACTTTTCATCATTCAAACGACGCCATTACGCCCCAAGAAAATAGTCAGAATCCTACATATCACGATGGCTTGGGAGGAACCACGGAAAACGGGCATGGTGTACCGCCGCCTTGGCAATTCGGGCCTGCATGTGTCTGCCCTCGGATTGGGAGGATGGCTCACCTTTGGAGGACAAGTCGAAAATGGTATGTGCTTTGGATTGCTGGGCCAAGGAATGATGGGGTAAGGGATTTTAAGCTGACAATGAGAGAAAACAGAGGGCACGATTGCCTGCTTGAAGCAGGCGTACGACTTGGGTATCAACTTCTTTGACACCGCTGAGAGGTAAAGAAACTCGTGCAAGGCGTCATAAGCAGGCAGTACGCTTATTTTGCAGGGATAATGACTGACAGTATCCTGGGACAGTTACGCAGCGGGCCAATCCGAAGTGGCGATGGGCCAAGCAATTAAACAGCTCGGCTGGAAGCGCAACGACATCGTCATCAGCACCAAGTTGAACTGGGGCGGCAACAACGGCGAGGTCCTCGTCAACAATCATGGCCTGAGCCGCAAGCACATCATCGAAGGACTTCGATCCTCTCTTCAGCGCCTCGACCTCGAGTACGTCGACATCGTCTACGCACACCGTCCCGACCGCCTCACCCCGATGGAGGAGGTCGTTCGCGCCTTCAACCATGTCATCGAGATTAAGGGTTGGGCTATGTATTGGGGTACGAGTGAATGGAGCGCCGACGAGATTGCCGAAGCCTGTGGCATTGCCAAGCAGCTCGGCCTCATCGCGCCGATCGTTGAACAGCCATTCTACAACCTCCTTCACAGAAAGAGGGTGGAGGGCGAGTTCCAGCGGCTCTACAGCAGATTTGGACTGGGTCTTACGACCTACAGCCCGCTCAAGTTTGGTCTCCTGAGCGGCAAGTACAACGACTCACCAGAGGCGCCACCGCCGGGAAGCCGATTTGCCAAGGGCGATGACAAATTTGTCAGCTACATGCGGGACAACTACGGCAATAAGAGATGGCAAGAGGACATTGAGAAGGTCAGGAAGCTCAAGGTTATTGCGGACAAGGTCGGCATCCCACAGTCAGAGCTGGCTCTGGCGTGGGTATTGAAGAACCCCAACGTTTCGTCGGTCATCACGGGAGCGTCAAAGCCCGAGCAGATTGTAGAGAATGTTAAGGCGTTGAAGAGCATGGAGCTGCTGACACCAGAGATCATGAAGGAAATTGATGAGGTGGTGGGTTCTGTGGAGCTGGACCCGGCACGACAGGATTAAGTGAAGGAGTGTTGGGATGGGTCAGTAGTTACTGTACAACAATATCATCAGTATACTCAATTCCGCATAATTTTGTGTTTGTCCGGTTGCATCTGGGTACTTACCAATCTGGAGATTTATATGCTGTGTTTGACGATTCCCTTTCAGTCATTTATGAGCCACAACAACCATTCGAAGGTGATTCATGATACATATTGCTGTTTTGTCATGCAGGGAGGTAGCTCTCATGACCCTGTCACTATCGAAGCAAAACTCTGGAGGTCATGACCCAACATGTCGTCACACCCGTCAGACTTTGTCATGTCTGATTAGGAAATTGAATATCTTGTCTGTTTTCTTGTGTCTACAGAAGAGCGATCATTTCAAGGATAGAATCAAATCAGTAATACCCTACGAAGACCTTTTTCTCCCCATTCACTTCTTTCCTTACTTGATGCTGGATCGCCTCTCACAAGTCTGTCAGTACGTCATGGGCCGGTTCGTTAACATTCGTAATGCTTCTGACTTTCTGAATGCCGTAAGGACCTAGCCCTTGGAAGAACACGCGAAATGGAGGAGGGTAGGGGGCTGGTATCGACCCAAACACCGTCTTCATTAGTTCTGTAAAGGTAAACCCTGACGTTTGGCTGACCTGGGGCAGTCGAGCGGGCTGTAGCTGGGGGCAACCCGGGGCTTCGAACTGCGCTAGAGAATGTGTGCTATCTAGGTGAATAGGGACCCTATTACTAAGGTATAGGAACCGCACTCTTTTCGACTTTTACTACTATACGTTTATAACTAATTATGACTTGGACTCTGCAATTACCTTTCCTTGATTTTCTCAGTTTGCGCCGGTGTGGAAGTTACCTCGGATGAGGTTGATATTCCCTCGGGATTATCCCAGCAATGGGGAGACAATGGAGGGTCTAGCTATTACCAGTGCAATTGTGCTTGCGGCTGTAACGAAAACCAAAATCTCGCCACCTTTTCCGGATTCTTCATCTTCGCTGCGCTCCCTTCTTCCTCCAACTCGTTCCCGTTCCGCTCCCGACCACTACCCAGCAGAACCACTTTCAATACGGGCCTCGTTTTTATTCCTACTCTGGACCACTCTGCGGGAGGCTCTTGAGTTCATCTCACTTCTCAATCACTCTGAACGACGGCCTTTTTTTCATTCCTCCCCCGACCACTCCCAAGAAGGGCCTTGTTTTCATTTCGTCTCAACTCGGCTCTTGTCATTTCCTACAAAGGCATCGTCTTTCTTTCTCTTGCCAGGCAACTCTACAGGCCATCTTGAGCTTGTTCCGCACGACGAGGATTTTCGATGCTCGCCGACCCAAGTCCGAGTCGGTAACATCAACGCCAACCAAAGCCGCAGCGACGGGTCGTTCTTCCGGAGATATAAACGCCCAGTCGGATATTATACAGCCCCACGCTGCTCGACACCCGAGCTGATCGGCACCAAGACGTTGACCGACCGACCGGAATCTAGTCAGCAACGCGCTAGAGTCTGCATGCCAAAAGATGCCGTAAGTTTTCCATCGAGCGCTATTGGTATCTCACCATCGTTAAGATGCTGAGACAATACGGTATGTGCTTTGGTCAAAACCCTACGCTGTCTTACATATCGTTTCAGCAAAATAACTGCTTGAACATTAAGAGCACTCGAAAGCTGATTTCTTTTTTTCTTTGTCTAGTTTGTGCCAAATCAGCTACAATTTTCGATCGGGAAGCGCTCAAAAAACCAACATTAGACATTGCCCATACGATCGTTGTATCCTCTCAGATCAGTATCTTACGGAATTGTACTTTTCGAGCTCAAAACTGTTTCCTTCCTTTTCACCTAGATCGTGGTATTGAGTTTAGTCAGGAGAGTACCTGGCGATTGTCGGTTTCCAGGTCCACGAAAACCGGTATCACGGAGCATATACCTACCCGGGCACACAACTGATACCTTCCCAATCTTCATCAAGTAAGTCGATGGTTGATCTTTGGATTCTGGAGATCCCCATATACTACTAATCAAGCTATAGGTTCGCTGATAGTTATTTGCCGGAAAAGGCGGAAATTGTGGTATTTGGCAGCAAAACGTTGGTATGAAGCTGGTAAAAAATACTCGGGACTACCAGGTCTACGTCAAGAACACATTGTAAATTGTTGACTCTAATTGAGTCAAAGGGAACTAGCTAGTCTGCGTTGTGTGTCTGGTCATTGAAGTTGGGGATATTATTGAGAAATGATTTAAAATATGCTTGTATGTAAGCTGCTAAGTTGTTCCTGATTCTCATAGTTAGATTATTACCCCGGTGGGGGCCCCGCTCCGGATTCAGATCTACTATCTGCTGGAAAACGAGCTGGGCCGCGATGGCTCTGGCACTCCGATCTGGGAGTGCCTCCCAGAAACCATTCGTGGTGTCAGACGAGCCCGCACGCCCATCGAGCGCCGCTGGTATAGCATTATCTTAAAAGTTGCTGCGACGATACGGTACGTATAAGGACTTAATATCTAGACACTATCCTATTATTCATTCCTGTTACTATTGTTCCTTTCTCGAGATGACGAGTACCCTAAGGCTAATATGAATGTTTTTACTCCCAGTCCGCGTCAAGTCGGTCTCGATTTTCGAAGTTGAGGGGCTTAAGAAAGACGAGTAGACACTGCCCAGATGGCTTTTACCCGTAACTAGGACCGGCATTTTACGGAATGATATTTTGTAGGGTCATGAGCATGGTGGGATTTGAGGTCGATACGCCCCAACTGATGCATTCGATGCGTCAACAGCCTTACCGGCATCGCTGTGGTGTTGATGAGTCTTGCCGATCTGCTGAAGCTCGCTTGCCGGTATGAGGCGGTCTATTGTGGTACCCGTACTCGGACTTGTAACCGTTGCAAGACCGCCAAGAAGGGGGACCCCGAGGGGAGTTCGAGGCCCTTTCGACTTTCTATCCAAAACTCACAAAAATATCATCACCTGAAGGAGATACACAACAACTTGGTATCACACCAGACTTAATCTTGTAAGTTCAAAAGTTCATCCTTGGAATCCTTAGATTATCCAGATACTAACGAGATCACAGGTCCCCGTTGATAGCCATTGCTCTCAGGAAAGTCCAAAACCGCAGTTCCGGCAGCAATGGGAGGTGGACCCATCCTCTTCGCGACTGGACCTCAAGAGCCATGGGCAAAGGATATTTGGAATGAATAGAGTTTTGACGCACATGGTATCGATGGAGCCAGGAGGGTCATTAATGCAAAGGCCCCACGATGGCTATCTTCATCGGCGATATACATCTGATTGCGTGAGCGCCTCGGTCAAGCTGCTGGGTTGTCTGGACTTGAACTGGAGAGATCTGACCGCTTCAAGTACATCGAGACCTAACCGGTCACGACCTCTGCTGTTTCTGGTTACCTTTCATTCAATAATCGACACCATGGGGGAGCGTTAAGGCATTTTATGTACGAACTGCTAATTCATTACTGATTCTTGTAGATTGCTACCTACCACGGAGGCCCACCTATGCCAACGCAGGTGTATTACCTGCTCAAAATTGAACTGTGGCCGGAACGAGTCCTGGGACCCCAATCTGGGAGGCGCCCCCAGAAGCCATTCGAGGGGCTCGGCGGGCTCAAAACCCCATCGAGCGCCGATGGTATCTCACCATCATCAAGATGCTAAGACGCTACGGTATTCCTTCGGTCAACGCTGTCTAACAGATTCTTTTTGTCACAACTTGAGCACTCGAAAGATGAATTCTTCTTTTCTTACGCGAAGCGTGTTGAAAAAAGGATGTGCCACAATGGTTTAGCAGATATTTACTTCGACCCGGGGGGGGGGGGGGGGGGGGGGGGGGGGGGGGGGGGGGGGGGGGGGGGGGGGGGGGGGGGGGGGGGGGGGGGGGGGGGT
>MU864361.1:69038-242368 GCA_033296905.1 Podospora australis
TTTTGTCACAACTTTAGCACTCGAAATATTAATTCTTTTTTTCTTACGCGAAGCGTTTTTAAAAAATGTTTTGCCAAAATGGTTTTTCATTTTTTTACTTCGAACCCCCCCCCCCCCCCCCCCCCCCTTGCTAAATGTAGAGAGGGAAACTGGAATTTATATACTGCTGCATTGGTATTGAAGGACACGCCTTTCTGGAAATGTTATCCTATGTCAAAAAACTATTGTTGACATCTAACTGGTTAGTCGTCTGGGCAACACAGGGGTTCAGGGGCTCAGGGGGTTCTACGCACGTGATGCGCAACACCCCTTGCCCTGACATATACCAGACTTTCCTATTTAGTTCTAGCTTTTCTGGCTCTATACCGAGGAGTAGCGACGTTTCCGCCCTCTTGGTCAGCTGGAAAAAAAGTCAAAAGAATAATCCCCCGCGGCAATCTGGAAACACAAGCGCTTACGTGATGTGATGCAACCTTATCTGTCCGCACCACCCCTTGTATACTAGAGTAGTAAGCGCTCTAGCTACATCTAGCTCTTATAACCGAGTAATCACTAATCAACAAGGTGCATACGAATACATAGCCGAAGTATAATCTAGTGGATATAAGTGACCATCTCACACTACCACCTTTTGCCGATCATCCCATCCATCAAAGCCATCTTGCTCCATTTCTGCACGTAAACGGCCCGATCATTGAAGCGGAAAACATCATCACCATGTCGACTCCAACTAGTACTTCTTCTTCTTTTTCCCCTACCCCGCCCTCTGGTTCCGATATCAATACAATTACCAACCACCTAAAAACCCTCTACGCCTCCTACCGCGCAACCCCCTCCATCCCAGGCAAAGCGGTCTTTTTCTCGAAAGAGTGCATGCAAATCTGCGCTCCCCAGCCCTCCTACGCTGCTTCTGGGAGGGAAACCATCATCTCCTACCTCGAAGCCGCATCCAACTCGGGTGTCTCCATTCCTGGCGTTTCGGAAAAGAAAGACCCAAAGAGGGAAGGGTACACCATCCGCCCGTTGCGACTGGCAGAAGACGAATTTACTTTTGAGACAGACGAGGTAGTCGCTCATGCCGGGGTGGAATCTGTCGATGCTCTGAAAGAACGGGCTTTGAGGGAACAATGGGTGGGGATGCGGGTGGATTTGTGGTTTGAGGATGAGAGTGAGGGGGGGATGCTGTGTAAAGTGCAGTATTGGTGGAGGAAGGAGGATGGCACAGTAGGCGAGGGAGAGGGGAGGTGGGTGCAGATTCTGCATGATATCATGTATATGGGCCTGCGGGATGGGACGGAGGGGACGGAGGGGGATGAGGTTTTACAGTGAGATTGGGAGATAAGTTGAAGAGGGTGTTGTGTGGATTAGCTGTGGCTGTTGGCTGAGATCGGATATCACGATGACAAGGGAAAGGTCATGACAACAATAAGGGATGGCAGAAAAGACTTAGGCTTAAAAGAAAATAAAACTGTATTTAATAATAATAAAGAGGGGAGAAAGAACTCACTCCGCATTTGGTGGTAGAAAGACAGGTTCTAACCCCTGCCTCGATTTCTTCTGGTCTCGCGAAACATCTTGAAGCGCTCGTTTCGCGCGTCAAGATCACTCTTTAAATAGCCAAAGTAGTAGAAGCAGAGCTCATTCTCTTTCTCAGGAGACAGAGAAAGTGTCAAAGCCGCAAACTTGGATGCTTCAGCTTCGTACGTACGCTGTAGCTCTGCATGTCCCTCTCGGATATCACGGAGTTGAGCCGTGGAGTGATTTGGTGCAGGATTAATGACACCCGTCTCGAACCATGTTTTGCATAGTTGGAAAAGAGTAGGATAGTGATGATCATACACCCGGCTGGCGACGTTGAGATTGGGAAACATGCCAGGGACAAAGTAGTTAAACAGGTCGTACGCCGGCCACACATAGCCGTTTCGCTGGCCCTTGTCGGCGCAGGCGGCATAGTGAACCATGATGTTGGGGATAATGGCGTCTCCAAAGTCGCTTAGAAGCGCAAGGACTCCGTCACGAGCGTGTTTGGTTTGATCAAGGGCTCGGTCAGGACTGTAGTACCAGTCACAGTCAATATCATAGTCCGACCCAGGTTCCACGCGAAGTGCCTCGGCGTCGCAGAGGCGCTCAAAATCGGCAAGCTCTTGGTCAACCTTGCCGGTTCGAATCGCACTGAGCTCGACGATGAGACGGGCATGGCGTGGGGGCATGTATTGCTTCCTGTGTTTTTCGCGATTGAGTTTGAACCACTCGTTCTCCTCCAGGCCAATGTAGACCATGATGAGCGCGGCACGCAGTATAGCGTCTGGCTCTTCAAGTTGTGTCTGTTTTGCTAGTTCGTGAACGACCAGCGGGATGATTTTCGGGCCTAGGTCGAGAACAGGTGTCAGCATATCGAGCGTCACAGCATTTCTGACGTCCATGCCGAGGGTCTTCATTCTCCATACTAAGATGGCATCTTCAAAGGCTTGAACGTATACTGGGAAGTACCGTTTCAGTTTGGTATATAGAATACTAGCAGAGGCCACGGCTGCTTCGTTGACCGGCGGGAGGGGCTGCGAAGAATCCCACTCCGGGAGGTCAAGGTAGGTGTCCTGCTCGCGTTCTATCCAGAGCTTCCAGTCTAAGCGAGGACGAGTGTCCAATGGTTCGTACGAGGGGGACCATTCGAAATGCTTTGCGACGTTGACTGGAATGTACTTGTCAGTGTCGCGGTTGTAGTATCCTTGATACGTAGGCATGACTCTGATTATAAGTGTATACTTACCTTCTGTATGTGTGTGAGAGATGAGATCCTTGTTCGAAGAAAATGTTTCTTGCTGTGGGTTAATAGGGTCATAGCATGCGCTTCCCGGAATGTTTTATACTACCTGATCCCTCATCGCGGTTCAAATGGAGGTAGTCGTTCATATATCGCTGTTGCACAGCAAACGATCGTGTTGTTAGGTCCTATTTCTTGTCAATTACCTTGAACAAAGACTCAAAGAGCGAAAACCCTGTAAACATGTTGTACGTGTACAAAGGCTTGTTATCCCATCATGATTCAGCGTAGCATATGGGTGCTTTGGAACAAAGCAAGTCCCGTCCGGCCCAGTGCCCTGTCGATTTCATGAGGAGGAAGAGATAACGATAGATACAAGACGCATTCATTTCGTTGAGATTTGTCAACGTATGTGTTCCAATTTTTATGTGGTCTGGAAGACCAACTCATCACAAGTAGCTCCCAGGCTGGCGGTGAGCTGATAGCTCCCCGTTTGTAACAACCAGTTTCCCTCCGGAATATTTAAGAGCTAATCTATAAGCCTCGGGTACCGACCGAACATTGCCCCACAGTGCCCGCCTAGCATCTGCTTCAATTTCGGGGGTGATGCGAATGCGGATTCTCGGAATCCTGACCTTTGCTTCTCTCATCATCTTGACGGCATCGGAAAGCCTGGGCTGTAAAAATGGTGTTTCTTCACGCCGATACTTTCTTATGGTTACAATAAAGGTGACAGACCGCAGGCGTTTCAGCGCTTTCGACGTGAGCGGCCCAAATGGAAGCGGTACGGTCAAGGTCGCATCTTGTGACGACGTTGGCTTTTGAGGTCCACCTGGCAAGGGGATTTTCGTCTTTGCGTTCAAGACAGAGAAGGCCTTTGCGGACATGGCGGACACCTTCACTCTCGCACAACCGTGATGGTCAGCAGAGTACACGGCAGTGATGCAGTTGTCCAAGCGAAAGTCAAAGATAAACTCGTTTTCTCCATAGAATTTATTGTAAACCAGATGCATGAAGTTCTTGTTTGTCGCCGCCAGAGCAAGCCCTGCCTTCACTACCAATGTGGACGTGCACTTCTCGTGTTGCTGTCTTCCTTTCTTGGTGCATTTGCATTCTTTTCTTTTCCCAGCCCGAAAACAATAAAAGCATTGGACGTGCCATGTAGAAAACTTATGGTCGGCAACGGTTTTCCTGGCAATGTTCCAAAACCGATACACCGTCCCCACGGGTACTAGATACTCCAGAATCTGTTGCATGATTTCCATTGCAGTTCTTGCAGCCGGCAAACATCTGCAGGCATCGGTTCTTCACTCGGTGGGACGGGGTCGACGCAATCGGGGGGCAAGATGCAGGCGGGGTTCTCCGCTGTGTCGCAGTTTGCTTTCGAAGAAGGGTGCGATGGGATTGACAGTTCGTGTTCCATGTCGAGTTCTCTGGTTCCTGGTTCCATATCGGAAGGCAGATTTGTTTTAAAGATGGGAAGCTGGTGTAAATTGCATGGAGGTGCAGGTAAAAGGGTCCATGAAGGGTGATGAGAGGTTGAAAGACATCCTTGGACTGAGGCGAGGGCCAGGCAGAACAGATAGGAACCAGGTGGATGATAGGTCGCGTCATGCACTCGAAAAACTGCAAATGCGGTTGGGCAAACGAGACATGGAAGACCGACGGTAGGCACCTCTTCTCCGTCTTGCCTCAGGCCTCTCCCTCTGCTCCTGCTGCCGCCTCCTAGGTAGGTACCTATCTCGGCAACGGGCACTTCAGTTGCTCGCTGTTGGGTCAGAGCCGTGGTTGAGTCATCGAATGTACCAGTTGTCTGCTGCCCTGTTGTGCCTCATTCCTTCCCTACCTAGATGGAACCAACCCACATGAAGGAAAGACCGAAAGACGGAAGTGACATGAGATACACACTAGCAAGAAAGAGTACCTATGGCAACCCTTCGAGAGAGAAAGCTTCTTCCTTTCTTCTGATTAAAAAAATAAAAGAAGCCACATGCTGCAATCGACGCAAGACCATGTCAGAAATAACAGCTGTTGGCAGCAATGTCTAACAGGCTGTTATGAAGACATGGTTTCTTTCCATGGTGCCCATGCAGTGATCATTAGAGCGCTGAGTCCAAGAACTTTTCGAAAGCTAGATGGATATCAGTTCGAGGCAAAAACAAAATCTTCTGGTGGTCAGGGTTACCTAGAAACCGAGGTCATGGACAACACGTTCTCCTACTTGCTCTCTCTAGATTTCTTTTTTGCTGGTTCAACCCGTTATGAGGGGTCCGGCGGAACGCGTAAGTTATGGCAGAAAACCCTGGCTGACTGCCTGGTGGCCGTTACGCCTCTTTCCCCAGAGGCCTGACCCCATCCAGGGCATAAATGTGAGAAACCTTCAGGAAACCGGTGGGTATATAGGGTGTTCCAGAATTCTTTCTTTCTTTCTTTAATCCTTCCCTCTTCTTTATCGGCCACGAATCGTCCAGCTTTCTCTCGACCAGAAGGAAAGCGCAATATCAGCACCCACGACAACGACACGAAGCAAACCATCACAGCAGCCCATACAGTTCTACATTAGAGAGAATTCCCCTTTGCGCAAGACCAGATCCCAATCCCCGCGAATGAGGTTAAACGGCCCTTATTGGATAGACAGCTGTGTTTGGCTTAGAATGTGGCTGATTTGCTTCGTGGCTGGACTTCTGTGGCCTTTCATTGTGTTCTACCCGGTTCTAGGGTGGTTGGCGTGTTTCGCGTGCTGGTTGCCGAAGTGGAAAGAGGGAAAAAGCAGTGGAGGGGGAGGAACGGGAAACGATATCGAGCTGGAGCGCCGAGATGGGGCAGTTGCGAGTGGCAATGGTGGTGTCGCGAGCGTTTCGGCGGCCGCGGGTGCGGATGGTCATGGACACAGGTTTCATCCTACGAGCTCGTGGGTATAAGGACAAGGCTGGTGGCCGCTGTACTTAGATTCATAGACCAGACAATTCATCCAGTTCCCAGACTTCTACAACCTTTCAAGATTCCCTACCTTCTGAAGTTGACTGTGGCTCATAATATGTAATAGAGAAGAGAAAATGAAGCAAACTCCTAACGACATTTGATGCGGCTGCACTGCGCAATTTTGCCTTCCGTTTATCTGTGCTTTTGTAATGGTACCCCTGAGAGCTCTACCGGAGACAGCTGTCTTGATGAACTATATGGAGCTACATAACCAGCTGGGAGCTCATGAGGACCCCAGCCTCCCAGTTCGTACATTGGTTCTGCGGATATCTCCTCCTTCTTGAGCGGTTGAAGATTCGATTCTTTTGATGCTGGCCTGGGAGTTTTGTTCCTTCTCTGAAGCCAGATTGCGGCAAGCCCGAACATGCAGAGTAGTGCCAGGGATCCTACTACGCCACCAATGATGGCCCCGATTTGGGGTGTTCTACTGTTGGTACTGTCTGACGTGTTGTTGGGCTGTGGGACGACGAAGTCGTTGGAACCACGGGTATTTTGGTTTGATGGGCTTGCATCAGTGGTCGTGACGCCGTTGTCCGCAGTGTTGGAAGAAACGCGACTTTCCGTAAGACTGGTGTTCTGAACCAGAGTTTTCGAAGTCTGCGAGGCTATGCTAGGATCGGATGAGGTGGGTCGAGGGCTGACCAGAACGGATTTCGAGCTTGCTGCCGTACTGGTAGTAAACGCCAAGTAGATATCGGTGCTGGGTCCACCTCCACAGGCAAGGTAGGTGAAGGGTCCAATGTCGTTCGAGAGGCTCAGCAGAGCGGTCGAACAGAATGAAGCGCCAGAGCCTGTGCTATTCACAGTCAACAACAAACATCCGAGACTGATACGTACAGACCATACAAACCACGTGAAAGTCGTCGCAGCGGATGCAAACCCACATCCCTTTGAACAATCATGTCTATCAACGCATTTTCCAGCGAGGCCACAGTCAGATGCAGCAATAACTGTAGTCGGACAGAATCCCCATAGACTATTGATGAGATCAACGCGGCAGTCGAAGGCTTGATTTGCCGTGCGGATCTTTGTGGTTCGTCTTTGAGGAAGAGCGTCGAGAATCTGGTGACTATTGCTTGCCGTTTTTCGAGCAGTAATGTGGTCGTGTTGCTGTTCGGGATATCATATCGACCTCGCCCATCTAACAAGATGGCCCAACACGGCACAATAAAGAAGAGGTAGAGGAGAAACCGTGCCATTGAGAGTCAAAAGACCATGTGCCTTGCTACAGAAATTTAGGAGACGAGAGATCAAACATCGCCTCTTCTTGGGCACACGACATCTTCATGTACTCATCGAAATGATTCCCATGCAATCAAGGCGATGTTGGTAAGTAACGACATAGCAACATCAAAATATTGCCCTATTCGTCAAGGCGAGTTTCTTGGCGGTCATGGGCGTCGTGCATATGAAGCCCCTGGATGCGTCTTGGAGGTTGCATTGACAAATCAAGTCATGAGTCTCGTCCCAACCGAACGGTACCTGCGCTTAAAGAAATGCCAACGATATCGGGGGAGCGCTTCGTTGAATAGCGTAACAGGAAGCATGAGTTATTTTCTCCTTGCGGCCGGAAAATCTTTTTTTTTTTTTTTTTTTGTGTGTTCTTCGAAATGAACTGGTGGACAATCTCAAACTTTGAGAAGTCAGCTGCAAACAAGCGCCCTCAGTTCTCCCTGTCGTTCCAGCCCTCTCAAAGCGGCCGAAACTCTGGTCGATCCATGTGTCTAAAGTTCGCAGTGGGGTCGACATGATGATTTCCCGTCAAATTCTCTTCTTTGCCTGGCCAGCAGGCCTGCTCCTTGTTCTAGCATCAACGCTATGGTTGACCCAGGAACGGCTTTCAAATCTCCCGACTCCATCGTTCTGGCTACCAGACTCAGCAAAGAGCAGCCAGCAGGAAATAACTTCAATGCCAACTCGTTCTTCACATCCGTCGCCGACAGTGTCTAGCGTTGGACTGCAGCCACCACCGCAACAAACCCAGAACAGTGAGTCGATCGAAGTCCGGCATCAAGCTTCTCAGGACAGACAGATACTGATCATCAGCAACTCTCCTAGCAGTCCTTTCACCTCAGACCAAAGCCCTCTATGTCGATGCGATCATGCACTTAGAGGCAACCGATTTGCCCCGACTCGCGTGTCCTGATATCAACATTGAAAGATACGAATACCTCAAGACTGAACAACGCGGAAACAATACCACAAAAATTCGGTATTTCTTTGCGATGGACCTGAGACAATGTCTTGGTCTTCTTCCACGCCTGCTGGGAAGTGTCGTCGAGGCTATCAAGTTTCTCGGCCCGCAACACTGCGCTTTGTCAGTCATCGAGGGCAACTCGGACGATGGCACCGCCGAAGTCCTGGCTGCGTTGCGACCTGAGCTAGATGCCCTTACGACGACCTACTACTTCAAGTCGAGCGACATCAACCCAAAAGAAGGAAACCGCATCTTGAAGCTTGCCGAGCTGCGAAACATGGCGCTGCAGCCCCTCGTGGACGAGTCACAATCACACAGGTTCGATCAATACAACACTACGGTCGTCTTCCTCAACGATGTGGCGATTTGTCCCGAAGACATACTCGAACTGGTTCACCAGCGCCGATTCCTTGAGGCGGATATGACATGCGCAATGGACTGGACATACGTCGGCCCTGACCCTACCTTTTACGACGTATGGATTGCGCGGGGCATGAACGGCGACTCGTTCTTCAACATCCCACCCGATGGAAGCTGGGATTTTGCTTGGAATCTCTTTTGGAACAATCCAGTTGCGCAGGCCAGGTTCTATGCACATCAACCGTTCCAGGTCTTCTCCTGTTGGAATGGAGCTGTGGCCTTCACGGCAAAGCCCATTATCGACAAAACCATCTCGTTTCGTTCGTCCAGGAAAGAGGAATGCACGCAGGGTGAGCCGCAGCTCTTCTGCAAAGACATGTGGTTCCATGGTTACGGAAAGATCGCCGTGGTCCCTATCGTGAACCTGGAGTACTCGAATGAGGCGGCCGCCAAGATCAAGGAGGCCAAGGGATATGTGTCTCGCTGGATGAGCGGCGCGGATTACACCGACGAGAGGATCGAGTGGCAGCTTGATCCGCCTGAGAGTGTCAAATGCATTCCGAACTACAAGAACCAGTTCTTTGAGTCTTGGAACAAGACACAACCAGGAACTTGAAGCAGTTTGACTGACAGTTTAAACCGGACTGCGGTTATTTTAAGCTCGTGGAGAAGCCGCAATGCCAAACGGTCCGTGCCGTGCTGGTGGAGTTGGACCCTTCACTGAAGGTAAGGATCCCTCGGCCGCGCTCACTAAGACTCGGATGAAGCACTCTAGATTTTCGGCACTGCATCCATCCTGGCGGGAGGGTTAAGCGCCTGGGAAACCTGAGGACAAAGTCCGACGTTCAGCCAGTGTTCTTGTCTCTCGGGGGAGGCTACGAAGTACGAATACGGCAGACTGGTATCACCGCGTACAGCCGCACCGTCGCGTGGCACAACGCGTCCCACAGCCGCGGCAGTTGCCCGGCACGGTCCCCCGCAGCCGTCGGCATAGCAAAATCCACTCAAAACGCTGGACGACGTGACGACCTGCTGTGTCTTTGCTTTCATCAGACCCTGCGGACATCAACAACATCATGCAGAGGCTTTTCATCAAGCATTTCACACCATACGAGGAGGGGTTTGTGCATCTGGCTCATGACCTTGCGATGCGACAATACACTCGAGGGAACGGATGGTTAGGGTTGGAAATGACTCTCCGCCTTACAAAGTAGATATCGCGGCACCTATTTATCAAGTCAGTACTTCGTATTCGTAAAAGGCTGTTGATGCTGGCTACGAAACTACTTCGTATGTTTTGACAACCGTCAAGCTTTTCTCAGGCTCTTTTCAGGCACTCAGACGCCAAGGCCCGAATGCTTCTCGAACAGCCCATTCGTTTGATGTGTGGCAGTGCTCCCACACAGCCCCCACACCAGGCCGAAATTTCAAGGGCTGTCATCTGTCCGCCAAGGACCAACCAAGCTTGGCGCTCCCCGTCACCGAGAAAAAGGATCAAAAAGCAGCCTTGAGAGGCCATGCAGGGTCCTTATGGATGGGTCTCTGCCTGGCGTGTGAAATCAATTTTTGATGATTTGGAGATCTCTGATTGGCCACTGACCCGTAATTTTATTGGGCATTGGCTGGTGCATCGTGGTATTTTTCCCCCTTTTGAAAAAGTAAGCACCCGCTACTGGGGCGATGGGACTTGTGGAACACGAGAGAGCACGACCTTTTGTGACGTGACACTGTGACACAAAAATCGGCACAGACGCCGCTGTCGCCTGGGGATTTTTTTCCTTTTCAAGGGATCTCATCCCTTCTTTCTCTCGCCTCGATTCTTTTCTCCCTCTAGGGAAGATTCTACAACAACAAACAGAGAACAACAGCCAGATATCAGACACATATCGAGACTTTTAACCCGCCAATCCGACATGATGGAGATGATACCGCCCCAGGAAAAATATGTTTCGCCCAGGTCGACGTGGTTGACCAAGATCCTGTTGCGCGGAGCATCGATTCTTTTCTGCATTCTCGCCGCAGCTGTTGGTGGCTCCCTTGCGAGCTCAACAAGAGCGTCTCCGTACTTTATGGCCTATGTCGCGCCGGCGGTAAGCATATCTTCTTGGTGTCTTGTAATTTTGTTTCACCAAGCACAATTTTGGCTGACAGTTTTCTCGATAGATCATCGTGTGTTTCGTCTGGTCCATCGCGGAGGGTTTTTCCATATGGGGCCGGGGTGGCCACCGGGGTATCCACCCCGGCGCCATCGTGGCCGTCGACTTGATCATCTGGCTTGGCCTCGCCTTCATCGATGTTGTCCTCGGCGTCTCTAGCATGCTGTCCGGGTATTACTACTACTCGGACTACTACTCTGGATATTATGACTCGCGCGGTAGATGGGTTTCTGGCGGCAGAAGCAGCTCGAGCTCGTCTGAGCGGGACCGGCTTGTTGCTCTGGGCAGAGCGCTGTTTGCTTTTTTTGTCTTGTTGACGTAAGTTCTCCTCTCTTCTGTCGAATTGGAGATGTGAACATGTTTGCTGACTGGACTCCATAGTCTTACCCACTTTGCCCTGTTCGTCATTGGGTGTGTGGAGACCAACATCCGCAACAGGCAGCCCAAGACGGTGTATATCATGCAGCCAGTGTACGCCAACGGGCAGCCCATCCAGGGACAGTTCCAGATGTCTCCGGCCGTGCAGGTACCCCAGGCCCCTGCTCCCGTGCATTACCCTGCGGCGGCGCCGGTCAAGTCTTCAGAGAGCAGCCCGGAGCGATACGCTTGAGCATGAGAAATGATGTTTTGATTTCTTGAATACTGTGCGGGATAATTTTGATGGGTAATTTGTAATGTGTGGCCACGTGGTCAGCCTTTCGCTTTGTTATTTGGATTACGCGGATGATACCATAGAATGCTTTGTTAAATACCTTATGCAAATGTTATTGTTGGCTTCTTTCTTTTTGTGTTTCGATGCCATCTAGGATCCTTTGGTCTGAAAATATGATTGCTTGAGTCGGTTCATGACTGTGCTTCAGACCAAATTTGATCTTTCTCTCGTGTTGTGGCTTTTGTAAGTGGCATGCAGCAGAGCCAACGATCACCATGGACGGCTCCGGTAGGAGTCGAACCTACGATGACTCTAAATACACACACACACACTACACTTTTTTCAGATTATCAACATCTGCACAGCAAATCATTGTCATCGACCGGGAGACACTTTTAAAAAGTTCCCTTAGCTAAGTCGGTGCATAATCGGCCTTCAGACCTTTCCTCTTTCCCGTGTGGTGTCACTTGCGAGGAGGGGGGGGGCTAGATAGGTATTTCATATCATCATCACCCTGTGCATGGTAGACTAATGTCACCGATCGGTCCTTCTTTCGGTCATATCCCATCAAGCATCACCTCACAAACCAGAAAATGAACCTCGTGTAACTATGTGAAAGAATTAGATTAATAGACTAACGAGAGTAAAGAAAAGGCGTCATCAAGCATCATGAAAATCTAGAAGGTATAGTACTAAAAACACCGATAACGAACGGGGTGGGGGTATCCAATCTTTTTTCTGCTGCCCTCCTCTGTTGTCAATTGTGACGGACTTGCGATGGAAAGCAGGTCTTCAACATATATATGGTGCAATTCGAAAGATCCAACCAATCGTGGTGTGGATTTTCGACATCCTTTTGGAAGGTTAGCGCATTGGCCAATTGCATCGCTATGCGAGAGCCGTCACATCAATCATGAAAAGCGAAAGTGCCATCCATCCCTGTTCTTCCACCACAAATACAAGCCCTAACAAAGAAATTAGATCCATCCATCCCTCACTACTTCCCCATTCCTGGCAGCCCATGAAACAACATACCCAACCCCATATGTTCACACCAGTCGGACCGTTCTATTTACACCGAACTCACCACAGCACTACTCCCACTTGCCTCTCCCCCTTCTTTACTTGTTAGGGGGAGCTTACTCAACCTCTTTCCTCTATAAGGCGTAATCCCCGAGGTAAACTCCTGCCACCGTACACTCTTCTTTCTCGTCAACCTCATCTCTTTTTCTCCACCATCTTCCCCTCCTCCTCCTTCGCCCTTGTGATTATTATTCCACAAAGGCCCCATCCACCCCCGCGGTTTCGACAGCAATGGATCTTTCCGCATGTGCGCGAGATGCCACTGGATCCAGTACATCTGCTCGTGTTCCCTCAGGTACCTCTTCCCGTGGAATCCCCTCAGCACCATCTGCCGGCCCAACATGCCCAGTTTTCTTCTGTCGGGAGCTTTATCGTACATTCTCTTGGTCAACCATTTCACATCGTTTTCCGTCAGAGTATCTGGCATGAGAAGATGGGGAGGAACGGACCCGCGACGGTCGACGTCCCCGGCAAATTTCGACCAGGGACCGGCCATAGCGAGCATAGCTATCTGCGCCCTAGCCAAAGCTGTGGGATCATTGGGGGGGACGACCTCTCCGTAGCGAACAGAGGGGTCATCGGGGTTCGTTAGCACCAGCGCAGTGGCGCCGACGGCCGTGGCAACGATGGGGACGCCGGCCAGGGCAGCTTCGGCTATGGCTAACGGTAGACCTTCGGAGAGAGACGAGTTCATGAACAGCCAGGCATCTTTGAGCGCTTGGTCGGGTTTTCCAAAGCCCTTGAGGATGACCCGCTCAGAAAGCCCGCAGGACTCGATAAGGCGGGACATGTCAATGTCGTACCCCGGCTCGCGGTCACGGGCGCCGTAGACGAGGAGCTTGTAATCCGGGAAACCGAATTTATTCACAATCACGTCGGCCGCGAGGATGGCGGTTTTGATGTCCTTGATGAATTGCACGTTGGACAGCATGACGACGGTCGGGGTGGACGTGCCGACTTTTTCGACGGGCTTGAAGGCGTCCATGTTGCTCACGCCGTTGACGATGGGGTCGATTTTTCTGGAAAAAGTCTTTTTGTGGCCGAGGCGGTTGCCGTCTGTTCCGAGGTCTTCTTCCCAGATTCTAGTTGAGGGCTAGTTAGCTTGAGTCATGAGGAGGAAAAGAGAAGAAAAAAAAAACGTACGGATTGAACACGGGCGTGCAAGGCAAGACGACATCGGCATGGAAATACGCCAGCTTCATGGCCAGACCGATACCGGCCAGGAGCATCGACTGCACGGGCAAAGGAAGCGTCGACTGTGCTGGTGAGATGTTGAGGCAGCACTCTCTCCAGAGAATGGCGTGATCCCAGATACCAAAGGTAGCTCCGCGGCGGTACTTGAGGAGCATGCCGAATAGCGAGGAAATGCCGTGGTGTGTGCTCTGGAAGACCTTGGGGCAGTCCTCGGGTGTCTGCACGGAGAAGATGAAGAAGTAACTGGTGAAGATATCAAGGGTTGTCTTGAAGTCCGTCATGGACGGTTTCTCCAGCTCAAAGTAGGTGGAGGAGTCCACGATATTGGAGTCGCCGTGCTTGGTCAACCAGGCTTCAATCCAGGCAGAGTAGACTTCTTTGGACAGCCAAGTGTCGTTGTAGTCCTTGTGCTCAAAGAATTCGAACATGGCGATCATGGCATTGCTGTACTTGATCATGTCCTGGCGAGAAATATGGCGGGATCGTGCACCCTTGACGAAGGCTTTGAGGAGGGGGACGAACACGCCGGCAACATCGCGGGTCATGTCAGTGGCGGCGATCTTGGCGTCAACTTCCGACTCGAGGAGGTTGTCGATCACGCCATGGTTGGGAGTGCGGCCGTCAAGACCCCAGAGAGGAAGCATCTTGAGCGACTGAACACTCTTTTCGACTTGGAAGCGGGGAATACCAAACTCGTTCGCCGACTCGGCAAGAACGTGATTGCGGATGGTGCTGTGCCCATTGACCAGATCTCTGCGGCAGTTGGACACGCCGCCTGGCGAGTCGGGCCAGCAACCAATGTCGTTGAAGATGACAGAAATACGATCGTGTGTGTCTTTGAAGCAGTCATCAGGGCGCATGGTGAGCTGGTTCGCATCGCGTCCAAGACCCATGGCGTAAAGGTCAGATGACTTGATGGGCAGCAGACAAACTTCAGAAACATCCTTCTCGATCTCGATGGCAGACACGATCTGCTCGATCTTGGACTCGAGGGCTTTCTTGGCGGTATCCAGTTGACCCTTGTTACGTGCGCTCCAGTATTTTTTGAGAAGAGGTTCTTCCCGCAGAATGAGCTCGTCCATCCAGCAAGCCGCAATAGCGTCGAGCACACCGCTCTTGCGCCAGTGATCCCAAAGCTCAGTGCGCAGCCACCAAGTGGGCACAGGTCGGTAGATGGTCTTCTTGCGGCGGTAAATCCACACAGCAGGGTTGAGCAGTGAGACCCAGGAAAGCTTGCGCCCGCAGAACTTGGCCATTCTCCGAACGTGATCCGCACGGTGATGGATGAGGAGGTCGTCGTTCTCAAAGTACGGATCAGAAGGACGGACCAGGAAGAGAGCCTCATGCTCAAGGTCAAAGACCACTGGTGGTTTTCCGGTGGCTGTCTTGGTGCCATTCTCCTCCTCGACGACCGTCATCATCACAGGATCTCTGCGGTGCTGGTAGTCACTGGTGGTCACGTACTCCTTTCCGTTGATGACCCTGACGACACGGCAGACCCGATCAGAGGGAATCCAGTTGAGCTTCTCCGAGAGGTCTTCGCGGAGGGGAGTACCCCAGAAGACAGACAGACTGTCATTGGAAGCGGGCTGGGCGCGGCGGAACTCGGCTTTGAGGAGTTCGTGGCTGCCCTTCGGATTGGACTTCCAGAAGTACCAGAACGCGTACTCAGTCCCGTCGGAGAAAGTCATCGTGCCCTGGGTGATGCGGCCCTTCTTATCGTAGAAGCACTGCTTGGTCAAGTCATCATCCGAAACAGCTTTGGAAGCGGGGTAGCGTGACCGGGTATTCTCTTGATATGTGTAGGTGGTAACAGCATCGGGGGTGCCCTCTTTCTTGACGTCGCGACGGGCAACAAGACGGGAATGGTCATCGTAGATAGCGGTGGCCATGGGCTGCAGATTCTCAGGCCAGGACGAGTGGAAACCCTCAAAAATCTCCAGCGTCATGTTGGAGTCGTTGGACTCGGGGCGGGATGCGAAACCGGTAACTTGTCTGCGCCTAAGCTCGGCATTGACGCGGTCCTTGACGATGGTTCTCTGTGCGCCCTTTCTGGCCAGTCTGGAAATGTTCACCAGTGCGGCGTGGCGATAAATAAGAAGTAGAGAGGTGCATGCATTCTTAAGATACCAGCACCCGCGCCAGATGAATGTGACAACATACATGACGGGCGTTCGGAGGCGAGGATAGTGTCGAAGATTGTACCAGAGTTCTCTTTCCAAGTGGGAGCCACCGCCAGAGACGATACCAGTCCACTTCGCCAGTGTGACGGGGAAGTTGAGGATGCGAGCCAGGAACGGAGTCATGTACCGACTGTGGAAGCTTTCGGTCTTTGCTCCTTTGATTCCGTTGGAGCTGTAGCTGGGCGCACCGCGGGCCTCAAAGGTCTCCTCTAGGAGATCGAGGACAAGATAGCAGTACTCAACCTGGAAATTGACCGATGTCATGTCGACGCCCTTGGCAATCATCCACCTGAGGAGCTCCTTCGACGGCGCGGGTCGCTCTCCATGCATACGCTGGACCATGGCATGACGGGCGGCCGTGGGCAGAAGGTCCCACTCGGAATCGATCTCCATACCGAAGCAGAGCTGTTTCAGGAGCGCGCGACGGGTGTCCTCCTTGATGTTAACAAGTGAGGAGTAGTCGTCCGATGCAACTTGGAGCTCGATCCTCTTGGCCAGGATCTCCGTGCCATACAGAATATGCTCAGCCTGAACTGCTTGGTAGGTGGTGAGGTCGAGCCACGAGCGAGCGACATGGTGCAGGATTGACTCGGCGATGACCCTTGCGGCCAGCAACTCCCATGACAGATTGCCAAGCTCCATCTCTCCGAGGCCGTCAATGTTGATGTGCAAATGCTCACCGTCGAGCTGACTGATGGAGACGGCATCCTCGAAGCCAGCTTCAATGAAGGTCGAGCGAGAGCAGATGGTGATATGGAGTCTGTTCTCTTGCCAGAACTGCAGCGCGACCTCAAGAAGATGCCTGCTCCAAGGCAGACCCTCGGCATATTTGGAGGGGTGATCAATGCTGGATCGCAGGAAGGCTAGAATCCGCTGTGACAGACCAGCAGTCTCTTGTCCTGACACAGGGTGTCCATCGAGATCTTTCCAGTAAGTCTTTTCTGACGCCGCCGGGGGCGCACCGAGTCTTGGCTGGATGAGGGCGGTGGGTTCCCGCTCAGGTTCTCTGTTGTCCTTGTTGCCAGCTCTGCCAAAGTCCCTCGAAGCCCAGACGGTCGTTGAGACAAATGCGGTAAGGGAAGCGACGTTAAGAGCGATGACATCAATGAAGAAGAACTTGTTGCCATGGAAGACGGCATGGAGCATGCAGCCCGTGACAAAGCCGAAGATGGCCGAGACAAAGATAGCAGCCAAGTGCGACGAAGGATCTGTGGTAAAGCAGCGGTTGAACTGAAACATAATGACGCCGGAGTAGCCGAGGAGGTACAGAAAGTACAGCTCGATCATCTGCTGGTTATCCACGAGCAACCACACCATGATGCTACCAAAGCCCATGATGAACATCATGCGACGCAACATCCTGAAGAGGGCAGAGACATAGCGCTGACGGCGCGCTCGCTCCCAGTTGCGGGCGACGATTTCGGCATCCTCGCAAGTGGCGAGTTTCTCATCCGACAGCTCGTATTTGATCTTCCAGTACTCCCGCAGGGTATTGTCGAGGGTCATGACGCCGGCACAGAAGTACAGGATGGCAAAGCAGATGGCGTATCGCGACGTGAAGGTGGTGAAGTAGTCGATCGGCGGGGAGTTGGCTGCCATGGTGATGCTCACCCAGCGATCCATCAGACAGATCAGAAACAGTCCGACGTTTTGACCGATCTGTTTTGGGTTATGTGTTAGCCAGACTTCCAAAAACTCATCTTTGTCATAACCAGAAACTTACATCAAGCTTCGCATAACGGAAAAGCCAAAAGATGCTATGCTCCTTCAACCCCTGGCTCATCTGCTGTTGGCGTTTGAATGCTTGCGAAAGCTGCGAGAACCAAGCCACAGAGAAGATAAGAGCCGGCGTGCTGTCATCTGTCGCATCCTTCTTGAGCAACCACTCAATGTACGGAAGGCCCTTGACAACTTTGCGCACAAGAGGGTCGGTCGAGGTGACAGCCTGCTTGAGACCACCAATATTCGTGCGACCAGCAGCAACGGTCTCCCTGAAAGCCTGCAAAGCCTGCTTCTTCATCTCATCCGCCTGCTCAGGCGAGAGGCCAGAAACAGAAGTAGTACTGCTCTCGTGGCCTGACCGAGGCTCTTTCTCCATCCTATGATTGTACCACGAGACGATGTCCTGCTCGGTGAATTTTGGAACGTGGTCCATCCAATGAATCCACTCGTGGCAGAGACTGCGATACTGGACCAGCAGGAGGAGCAAGAAGCCGTAGCCGACGGAGAGGTAGATGGTCAGATCATGACCGTTGACGTATGTCGAGATGATGGGAGAGATGAAGAGCAGAGGCATCGTGCGCCATAGGACAGTGCGGCCGGAGGTAAGAGGCGTCCCGTGCTGGTGCATCGTGGCCATTATACCTGGTGATGATCATCAGCAGAAGGTTTCACTCGCGGGGTTGGGAAAAGAGAAGCACTCACCCAAAACATTAAGATAAGTTGAAATCAAAATCAAGTAAGCAAACCAGACGAAAGCAGCCCCAACGGAACTTTTGAAAGCAAAGACCAGTGTTCCTACAACGCCGACCAGAATTGAAAGAGCGAAGCCTCCAGAAAAACGTTGCACATGGAAGAAGACCATGTTGTTGTACGCATACTGTTTGGAGAGCCTTGGTCAGTTACAATGTCCTCCCCTCTTTGACGAAAGATCGAAAAGCAATACTCACATTACAAGCGTAGTAATTACCTACGCTGCCCACCCATCCAGTAACGCCAGCAGAAAGCAGGAGAGAAATCAACAAAGCATAACAAGCCGCCGTGAGATACTTCTCGCCCATGTACGCAGTCATAAACAGGCCCCTGCCGAGGAAAGAAAGCAGAATGATATCCAACATTGCAGGCAGGCAGAAAATCGAGAGGGCGCCAAACTCTGAAGTAGCCTTTCTCATCCGCTCCACCGTGCGGTAGATATTAAAGCCCTGTCTCGCAGGTCCCTCTGGGTCGATCTTGCGAATACCGCTCGACGGCTCAGGCTTGGCGTACACCGTCATCAAGCCACTGGCTCTCTCGTCCTTGGAGTCAAACACCGGAGGTGGGTTTTGCTCCAGGTAGATGTGGTGTCTATCATAGATGATCCTGCCCAATGCGCGAGGTTTCATGCAAAAGTACAGCTCACATTGTGATCCCAAGACCCAGAGTTCGGAGAACACGGCGGCTTGGTCGGGCTGTGTGAACACCGGGCAGTGGTCGGTCGCTTCGATGTACACGTCGTTGAGTGCGGCTTTCCGCAGCGCGCAGATGAAGATCAGGACGAGAAGCTCGGCGTTGACGTCGACGTACTCGCAGTCGTGCAGGCAGTTTAACGGATCGTACACCACGGTCAGAGCGTTGCCGATTTGATTAAGAGGCTCGCCATCGCCCGAAAAGAGCGCAATATCGACCATTTTCTCCATCTCATCGTGCAAGTGGAGGAGATTCTCGAGTGTGGGAAGAGTGCATGCGCCTTGTCTGGTGAAGTCCTTGAGACGGTTCTGGAGAAGTTCGGCCATCGTGATTGTTCCCTTGAGATACTGGCGGGAGTGCGTATCGTTCCATGAAGCGAGAGCGCTCTCATCTAGCAAGAGGGTTCTGCATTGCTCCTGAATCGGCTGCTTGAAAGGGTGAGACATCAAGCTCGTCTCGAGGCGCTGAATGATTGTAAGCGCTTCGGCAGGGGTGGCTCCCTCGATGGAGGTCCGGATGGCCAAGGGCAAAGTGATGGCTGCGCCCAGATCCTGTGATCTTTCCAGCCGGAGCTCTTCCTCGTATCTTTCAATCCGGGGTACTCCATGGTGCGCCAGCCAGGTGTGCAGGATGGTGTTGAGGTCCGAAGGGCAGCGCCTGGAGATGAAGATATCGGTGCGGGATTCATCCTCGCCGGAAATACCCCAGAACTCAGCAGCATTATCCGGAACACTCAAACCCGTGGCAAGCCCCTTGTAAACCACCACCTTCTGCTTCGCGAGGCTCTCAACCAGAGACTTGACGAGATGTGGCTGGGCCGAGCTCGGTTGGAATGCACGCAGCTGTTCAATAACCCTGTTGATCTCAGTCTCATCGAAGCAGTGTAACATCTCCAAGTCGCGAAGGTGCTCTTGGGTTGCGAGCACAGCCTCGTACTGGTAAGAGGTTGCGTTGACGTTGATGGGAACACAGCCAAGCGATGACAGCTGATCCCCGCTGACGGTGGTCTCCCAAAAGGCAGCCGAAGGCTGCGGTGTGGATGCGGCACCAGTAGCTGTCAGAAGTGACAGCTGCTGTTCAACATCTGAGACATCAGCCTCAAGCTCCGACTCCTCGGTGACTGGTGTGTGTTTCAGGAGCTCCTCGATGTTTGGAAGTATTGAATCCAACTCCTCCACATCCAGGCTTGCAACCTCGTCAGATCGCATTTCTTCCTGCGGCCCCAACCAAACCTTCTTTCTCTGCTCCGTCCAAGATTTTTGCAGCTGTGAGAAATTCACGTTAGCATACCCGTCTTTATACACACGTGATCTTACATGATTCATCATTTCACTCACATCGGTAGTCTCAGGTTTTCTGAGATATTCGAATCCACTGATACTTCTGGGCATGCCCTCGGGATACTCCTGAGCCAAGGCATCCTCCTTTGAAAATGGGCCATGGCCATACACTGCCTCAAAGTGCCTTGCCAGTTTCTCTCCTCTTACGACGACGGAAGATGATGGCCTGATATCCCACAAGTCATGGAAGCCAACAAAGAACCAAGGACGTTTGATCCGTTCCCCAGCACACTGTGCCATCATGTTCCTCAACCCATACGATCGGAAGAAGTCTCGTCGCTCGCCGCTCGGTAAGATGCAGGCATTGTCCACGATGAGTCCGGAAACCATACCGAAGTCGACACACTCGATGAGCTCGTCGTCGTCGTGGTCGAGGTTGAGGATGACTGGTACATCGTGATCGTGGAGTTGTGAGACAAGGTGGTTCAGGACAACCAGCTGCTCGTCGTCGTCCTCGGGCACATCTGACACCCTCAACACAACCCCTGAGAGGGTATGGTCTTCCCTGACAAGTTTGGCAAGGTGGTTCACCCGCCCAGACACTGTGTCTCTGTCGACATCCTGGACTTTAACCCGCCCCAACAATACGGTCCCTTCGGGGTGAGATGAGTGAGTACCAAGCGATGCCGAGGCGGCCAAGGACGTGAGTTCAACAACCCAAGCATGCCTCTCTGGGTGGTCAGCGTTGTTGATGCTGCTGTCGGGATCCGACACCACGGTGGCAGCATCGCCGCCAAGGAAGTGGAGTGCTTGGACAGAGGCCAAGAACCTGGGCTCCGAGCTTGGTAGAGATGTCAAACTCTTGTTTTTATGCTTGCCACTGATTGGCGATGGTCGTCTCCTAGTTGTCCCATATTTTAGTAAGACTTCACATTACAAGACCACAAAAAGGGGAAAATGGAGAAAAGAGAAAAAAGGAGAAAAACAAATATGAAAAACTCACCGTTTCGTCTTCCTTTTTTTATTCCATCTCCTGAAAAAGAGCCGGCTCTGGCTCAACGCCCAGTATAGAAGCGGCAGACCCAAGCAGATGGCGGCGAAGATGAGAGTAAAGAACTGCAGTGGCGTTTGGAGGCGCTGCTCTGCCGTCAACACCTTGTTGCAGTATACCTGGCGATGCTGTTCCTCCCTCAGTCCATCAGGTCCTGGTGGGTTGCACACAGCCAGGACCGGGTCACCTGACGTCGGCAACTGAAAGAACGACGCCATCTCTTCCTGTCTGTGTCACCGGAACCGAAACCCAGAGACAGAAACAGAGAAGGGAAAGGAAAGCCGAAGCGGCAAACTTCGGTGAAAGGTGAAAGGGACGCAGGTAGGTATGGTTCCGGGGAGGTATGTCTAATGTCCGCCCGTATGGTCCTCTTCCCTTCCTGTCCACCCTGAGGTGCGGTTCTTTCGATGTCTTGGTGGGTGGGAATGAATGGTGACCTCCAAAATTAAACAAACAAAAAGATCGTTACTTGGTACTAGTGATTATTGATTAGACACAGATAGTGTCGATGGATGCGCTTTCCCGTATGCTGCCTGACGTGAACATCAATGGTCACACACCAAAATGATCATACAAAATGAAAGACTTTGGTGAGAGGAGGATGAGGTGGGCGGCGTGTTCGAATGCGTTGCTTGCTTGAGCAGAAGCGGGCGGGGGTGAAAGAGAGAACAAAGAAAATCGTCTAGACGGCAAGCCACAATGATTTCATGAGAAGCGACAGAACTGAGGAGATTCCCGTGTGTGTATGTGTGTGTGTGTGTGTGTGTGTGGGTAGGTTCAGCTCCTCAACATTATTGCCAACCCAAAAAGACAAGACAAGCAACAACAAGAAAGACAAAAACATAAAATATGGGGTTTATGGGAACGGATGGAGAAAAAGAGGAAGATCTCCTCGCTTCCTGGACGAATTACAAAACAACAGAGCAAAGAGAGGCTTGGCTTCTTGGAGCTCGCTCCTCAAAACCGAGCTTCTTTGGTTGACCTTCGCGGCCAGCACAATCCACTTTTGAGCGACGGCAGCTTCAGCCACTTTGCTTCTGGCCCCTTGCATCATTTGAGCACATGCTGCAATACAATAGCCTAGAGGGGGGAACAATGGAACTTTCATCTGAGATTAGCGAGGAACTGCACACACACACTCGATGACTTGGCTTGTTCCTTGGCTAGAACGACCTCCTCCCTCACTTTGACCCCCCGGCCTGCCGTCAAAGCTGCGGAAGGTGAGCAGAGCAACAAAGGGAAATGCATGTGAGACAGAAGAAGACAATGCGCCTGCACGAGGCGTGCGAAACAATGCTCATTCATTGGAGGCGCGTGGCAGGGTCAAAGAGACACACAATGGACGGGGATTTCAAGAAGGGCTGAGACAATGGAAAAGTGTGACGAAGTTCGTCTGGCTTGTACGTCAGGATGCGCGAAGGGAAACAAACAACGGAAAGAAATGTGGCGCTCGTCATAGCCGTAATACGAAAGCTGAACAACAAAGGAAACTAAGGAACGAAATGGCGTGACACGACAAAATTCAGCGCGGGTGCACTTGCACGCACAATTTTGATGCCCAAAGAAGATATCTCCGTGGGGTTGAGGGTTGTGGCTTGTGGTCTCGAAGCTCCAAGGGGTAAAGAGCTCGGTCTTCGAGAGCTTGTCCACGGAAAACACCGCAAAGACAACAAGAAGGAAAAAACGCCTCTTTTTGCGCCGCCCGTCTCTCGGCGACCACCACAGTAGAGGGAAAGAAATGGCGACATGAACGAGACTGCTCCAGGCGGCACGCCCGGTTGGATCCTTGCAACTGTAACCGCGCGTCCGCTGGGCAGGCGAGGTCTGCAGTGAACGGTCTGCGTTGCGGGTGGTGAATGTGAACGTATGCTCTGTGTAAGCTGGATATGCCGCTTGGGGAAGCAAAAAAGAACGGAACGAAAGAACGGTAACGAGAGGCTCGCATTCCCTAGGCAAATCCACGGTGAAGCGTACTTCGTGGTAGTGTACTGGTACCACATACCCCCGTATTCTCTACCCAAAATAACACCTCAACATCGTACACATCTGGGTCCATCTGCACCAGGTAGATGTCCTGGGAATCCCATAAGTGGTACGGAGACCAGATTGCACCCTTAGCGCAAGTCCACGTGGATCCACGGCGGTCTCTTGGTTGCACATTGTTGTACCACGTCAAAAAATACGGGCTCCGAAGGGAAGTTGAGTTGAGGAAGGGGAAAAAAACGGGTGACTGATGGGCGGCCGACCGAGCGAGCCAGCCAAACCGCCTCCGCTCCCCACTGTCTCCAGCTGGCTTTGTCTCCTCTGATTTCCTCACACTCGCTCGCTTGCCACTTTTTGGTGGTGCTGATGGGGTGCGGTTGCATGTTTTCTCTGTGTGTGGGATGTGTGGTGCCGAACTTTTCGCTTGCGCGGTTCTCTGCAATATGCACTTGTCGGGGTTCCTCCAAAATGTGGGTATGTTTTCTCTGTGAACAAGGGGGGTGGCCGGGCCACCGGGGACTGCTGTGTTGTCACCGTTGTCTCTCCTTGTCGCCTTTTGCACTCTTTTCCCCATGACTCCACCGTGACAGATGGAAAAGAAGAAGAAAACGTTCGGTGAACTGGCCCTAGCTGCCCTACGTGAATCCTTCGGAGCAAGCCTGTTTTTGAGAGAGAAAACTGTGATGAACAGTTGAACTATTGCTGCACCATTCACCGCTGACGTTGAACAGCGGCTTAAAATGGAATGGGGTGAGGAATAAGTCCGATGTCGATATAGCTCATTCAGGGGTATATCCTTGCCCATCAAGACAACAAACTCCGTTCCCACCGATTCGGGTCCGGCGTCAGCAATTTGATCCATCATGATGGATCTGATAGATGGAAAAAAAAGAAAAAAAAGGGCAAATGTCAGATTTCCTATTGTTTATTCCCTATTTCCCCCTTCATTGCGCTCGGTTGTCGGTTAAGCGGTACATACACACACACACACACACACAGAGACAAGACGGCACCCTGCGTTATGTGTAGAAGCATGTCTGATCACGGCGAAGAAGAAGCAAAAAAAAGGTGCGGCGTTTTGTTGTGTTACCACAATATCGGGGAGTTGCAGCTCCTGTCTGTTCTGAAGGGCGTCTAGTATACGGCGTATACCGGGGCGCACACTCTGTGCACCCACAAGCAGAATATTCCGGAAGAGGACAGGGATCGGCACAATGGTTGCCGAGTTGATCAGAAAATATGGGGGAAATTGATAGGTCGGGAGGGGGGTCGGTTTTCTCCCTTTTTCCCCGTGCGCTACTGCACGTCGAGATCGAAAGACCCCACGATGATCATTTCTTGGGAGCTGTGTTGGTGTGGTAGGAGTGGTGCGGTGGTGTCGATGGGATCATGGCGCCTCTCCCCGATTTGTCTCTCGCCCCCCCTTGTCTCCTCAGCGGTTTGGGCAAAGCTAGCTGACGGACGGCCCCTGTTGGTCCCGTCCCTCCCCTCCAAAACGATGCCGGCTGGGTTCCTGTCTTCCGTTTTCGAGGACTGTGCATGGAGTGCATATGCATGCTGCATCTTGCAATATCCTACCACCCAACCAGCGAAGAGATGACTCGGAGGGGAAAAACCAAATTTCTCGTATTGGGGAGTTGGGGCTGCCGGGCTTGAGGTGAATTTCAGCCATTATCACAATACCGTTTAATTGAATATTGTGACCTCGACCATTGTTGCTCGCCTCCTTGATGTTTCTGCCAAGTGCTGCCGGTCCTTTGAATTTTACCAGAAAGAAGAAAGTCCAGATGTATGTAGTATGCAATGCAGGTTGACTCCATCACATCCTCCCCCGATGTACAATATTTCTACTTCCCACACACCACTGCGCTCAAGTGACATGCCTCGTGGTCCCCTGATGGAACCCAAGGGACCAATGGAGCCTCAACTGAGAAGTCGATTGGGAGTGTTACTTCGCGCAAGAACTGCCTGATGACAGCCCATATTTACTGATGACTGCTCATGCAACAGATCAGTCTGGATCATTGGGGTCGAAAAGCGCGCTACCTGCCTGCTTGGGATGGATTTTGTGTTCAGCGGGCTGAGTGCCAACTTGTCAATAGCAAGACCTGTCTTAAGACTGCATCCCATGGATAACCTCTGGTCATACCAGACTAGCCCTTCTGTCAGACCAGCAGAACGGTCAGAACCCGAAGCTATGATCCCAGGCAAGAGGTCCATGACGTGATGGGCGTCAGCCGCAAGCTCGTCGATTGGGAACATCGGCGGCGTTCAAAGAGGCCATCTTCGCCAAGCATTTGGTGATGCCTAACGGGGACAGTTGGGACTCGGAAGACGCCCGGAGAGCCAAGTGAATAAGCGGAATCCTTTTCCCTTTCCCTTGCCCTGCGGAAAAGAAAACTTTTCTCGGGAAGAGTTCAAGTCAAAACTGAGACTGTGCTCGCTGTGGGTTTGGTGAGTAAACATTCGGCCCGTCCTTCCCTCGTAAAATAAGCAAACAAGCGCAAGGGGCGGAGGTAGCAAGATGAACCTGCATCTGGAGAAGCATCCCATAGATTGCTCCAAGACAAGCTGTTTCGTGGACGTCGGCACCGGAGCTCGGAAGAGCTGTGTGTCTGTGTCTATTTTTTTTTCCCTTTCCCTTTCCCCTTAGTTTTTTTTTTGTTCCGTTGCTCAAGCGTTTCCCCCAACACAGCTTTGCATCAGCCACAGTACACAACAGCCAAGACCTGTCCGGGCCAGACCGAGTTGCTTCCTTTGTTACCCTCCACCACAGCTCTACAGCACTGCGATCCCGCTTGCCGGCCCGCATTAGGAAGTAGCCCCCTTCGAGGTACAATCTCTTTGGTCGAAATAGCCTGAGCTCATAACGTGTGGGCTGGACCTGTCGTAATGCAGGTGTTTCGAGGTACCGCTTTGTGCCTGGTCTATATCTGAGGACGCTTTGAAGAGCTCTGGTTTTGTGTAGCGTAATATTCGCTTCGTATTCAGTCGAAACGTGGTAAAAAACGAAGCGAGCTAAGTACGTCACGATCCTCAGGAACCACCCCTGACAGGAAAGTTTCTCCCGTGTCCAGCTTCTGTGCGTACAATTGTAATACAATGTCATCGCCGCGGTGCCATGTTGCCGATTCAGGCTTCAACCCCCATGCAAGCTGTTGTGGTCGTGGAAGCTTCCGGACTCCCGGTATGCCTCGAACAGTGGTCTCCACCGGGGCCTAGAATAGCATCCAAGTCCCGCGTCTCACCAGTTGTACTGCTGGCATATTCAGCCAGCCTGTATCTTCTTTCTGCCGCTTTTTTTCTTGCCCTGGCTTTCACGGGTGATTCACATGCTGTCTCAGAGATGAAGTCTTCATCCCCCCCATCCCTCTCCCCCTTAAATACCAAGCCTCGTTTCCTGCTTGCCCTATTCCCACACTTGCATGTCAGACTCAGCCTCCAACCAAAAACAACTGAACAAGAATGTGGGATCTTACAACTGAAAACCAACCTGCTCTTTCTTCATCAACCGCATTCAGCATGAACATGGAACGCTCCTACTCTGGCTCCTCTTTGAGCTCTTCCTCTCTGGGAGACTCTCCCGCCAGTACCTCCCCCCTCACTAGCCCTGAGCTATCCGATGATGGCTTCGACCTCGACGGAGCTCCTTCTCCCCTTGACGAAGGATATGTCTCCGACTCAACAGGGACGCCAAGGTTCACTCTTGTCATTGGCGGTCTTGGGTACATTGGCTCCCATACCACCCTCGAACTCCTTCGAGCTGGCCACAATGGTAGGTCCTCCTCCTCTTTGTCCTCATCGCCGACAAGCCCACCCCCCCCCCCCCCTCTGCCACCATCACATGCCATTGGGATCACTCCATGACCTCAATACCTTCCCGTCAACCCATTGAAGACTGACCTGAGCCTTTTCTTTCAGTGATCATCGTCGACAACCTCAGTAACAGCTACCAGACCGTGCTTGACAGCATCAAGACCCTCGCAGCCAAGCACTGCAAAGCAGCAGGTACCCGTATGCCCCTGGTCCACTTCCACAAGCTCGACTACCGCAGCCGGTCCATGCGCTTCCTTCTCGAAAGCTACACCGACCTCGTCATGACCATCGACGCCTCAGGAGAGCAACGCATGACATACCAGTCCCGGATCGCCGGCGTGATCCACTTCGCGGCCTACAAGTCCGTGGGCAACTCGATCAAGGAGCCATTGGCCTACTACCAGAACAACGTCTGCGGGTTGGTAACTCTCCTGGAGCAGTTGGACAAGTACAACATCCGCAACTTCATCTTCTCCAGCTCAGCCACCGTGTACGGCGCCAAGGCCAACGAGGGCAAGCCACTCCGGGAGGACGACCTGCTGCACCACGCCGAAGAGCGCGTCGACGCCGAGGGCAACCGTACCGTGACGCAACCTTCGGCCGTGGGTCTGTCGTGCCCTTATGCGCGGACCAAGTACTTTGGCGAGTCGATCCTGGCCGACGTGGCCGCATCGGACCCGGCCTGGCGCATCGTCGCACTGCGCTACTTCAATCCCGTGGGATGCGACCCGTCCGGCCTGCTGGGGGAGAACCCGCGCGGGGAGGCGACCAATCTCTATCCCGTGCTGACGCAGGTGCTGACGGGGATGCGACCCAAGCTCGACGTCTTTGGGTCTGACTGGTCGACCAGGGATGGCACTGCGGTGCGCGACTTCATCCATGTCCTCGACGTTGCGCGGGGTCACATCTCGGCGCTTGGGTGGAACGCCGATCGATCTTTAAGGGACGAGGGCGGGTTCCGCGCCTTCAATCTCGGGAGCGGCACGGGCACCACAGTACTCGAAGCGGTCCGGAGTCTCGAGGCCGCGGCAAAGCGCACTGTCTCACTCAATTGGACGGGCAGACGGGATGGCGATGTAGGCGTTTGCGTGGCGTCGACCGAGCGCGCCAACAAAGAACTCGGCTGGTCGCCTCGCGAGAGCGTCGCGCAGTGCGCCTCTGACCTTTGGAACTTTGTCGAGCGAACCCTGCGACTGCAACCCGCCGTCAAGGCGTAAGGGAGAGCTTCGATTCGATCGCTTCGCAGCAGCTTCTCCATCGCGCGGCACCCGATGGTACGACGACGGTAATTACCTTACACACCTATCGATGATCCGTCATCCACTGTCATCATCATCATTCATCATTGATCATCGATCACCGATCATCGATCAACTATCGAACGCACGAAGGATTCAATAACTTTCTCCATCTCGTGTTCGCATCTTCTTCATCGTCTTTCGTCTTGTTCTTCTTCATTGGGTGGGTGGGGGTGTGTCCGCATTCGGCAATTCCCTTCAAGTAATGATAATGGGTAAAACATGGGTTTTTAATATTTTTCTTGGGTGTTGGTGGTTTGTCGGTTGGGACAACATTTCATCACAGTCACGTCAGAGACACGATTCTCAATTTGGTGTTTCTCCATTTATTTTTTGTCAATTTTGGGCAGGCGGTGCGTGCGTTGGCAGGTGTGTGGGAAACAGAGAAGCCGCTTCAGGGCACATACAAAAGCGGCAAGTGGATTTGCAAATAATTGGCTTTTGCATTCAAGGGCATTGGGTATCCTTTTTTCTTCTTCTCTCTCAAAAATAGTCTCGAGGTATCATCCTCTTGGTGTTTCTTCTTCTTCTTCCTCCTTTTTTCATTTCCTCCCTGGCAACAAGAAAGCATTTGCATCGCAGGATTGGATCATTGGATTGGTATACTCTCTTTGGTTTCTCTTTCTTTTGTACAGTTTCAAGATTGCGCAAGGGATTTCCTTTTTTGTCTATAGTTTCTTACACCGTCCACTAGTTCTAGAACAATAAGTCTAATTTGAGCTATCCTTTGGTCTCAAGATCCGCGCGCGTCAGAAATGCCATGTGGTTTGACATCCCTTGTTGAAAGAAGCACGATCGATAATTAAGGCCGGAGTTGACTCCCCTCGGCGATACGAAGTAGCAACAATGTAAACTCGACAATGCGGCAAAGCGGCAAACGGGTTGTCTCGGCTTACCCACATAATCGATCTTGATGGCACGTTGCAGGCAGTAAAACACAGAAAATGCATACATAAGGCACTTTAAAAGTTCAAAGGGAGTTCTTACGGCAAGTGATCAATTTTTACCGGGCAAACGTTTAAAGAGTGTCCTGGAAACGATATGAACCATTTAAAGTGTGTCATGGAAGTATTACCTGGTTTATTAAACTTTGCATTTGCCTTTCGCCATATCCAATAATTATTCCGTTTCTCTAGGGTCTTCAATATCACCCCGCATTCCTGTGCTCCAACAATCCCACCCTCCCTCATTTGGCATCTGCAGTACCAAGACTTCAATGAATTGACAGAAAGCGACCCAAGGGAGACCCTAGATACTTCGACCTGCCATCTTGAAATTTTTCTTCAACCATTTTCCCCTGCTAAGTATGTTCGAATGTAGTATTCTTGCGGTTCAGCACTTCTGGAAGAGTGAAAGATCGTCAGAGCCAAGTCTGTTAAACTCAAATATTTTTTTCTCTCTCTCTCTCTCTGAAATTTTGCTTTGCCTTTTTCTTGCGCAAGCCTCTTTGGAAGAATAGCACCAAAGTGGATTCTTCTGTTCTTTTACGAACGTATCCTCTCAGGCAAAAGGACAAAAGAATGGAGATTATGGAGACAGAGGGGGAGAGAGGATTGTACACGTCAACTCACCTTAGCCGAGGGCTTTGGGCACCCGTTTTGCGATTTCAAGTAGCATCCTTGAATATGAGCGGCTTGACACACGCACAGCTGTTGTTTTTGGAGTGTCAGTCAATGTCTTGGAGATCCAAAAATCACATCTGCCGGCAGGAAAGAAAGTTAAAGACGATATAGTATCTTGATTATCTGGGGAGACACAGGGAAACAAAGACAAAAAACTCACCGCTTTCTTGTTCAGGAAAGTCGGGCATCGGTCAGCTTCGCATACACAAGGCTTGCGAAAGTCGGCCAAGACGCCATGAGCATGATGGTGTTTACCCTTGCCTCTGGGCGCTCGCAACTCCAATTCAGAGTGGGGGGCTCCTAGGGCAGCATCGAAAGTGGAGGCTAGGGCGAAGGTGGTGGAGGAGAAGAGGGCAGCAGCGATGACAGCAAGTGCGGAGAATTTCATGGTGGGCAGCAATATATTGAAGATGGGGATAATAGTTGGAGAACAAAAATGATGACCAGCCCAGGAAAACCGTTGTAAGTGTGTATGTGTGTGTGTGTGTGTATGTGTCGTTCGTGCCTGGTTGTCAGTTGGCGACGAAATGAGTGAGTTGTGAGAGTTGCGTGTAAGTCGTATGTCTGCTGACTGCTTTGCTTGGCTCGAGAGGATGGAGCACGCAATGAGGGAAAAAAAAAAAAGAGACTGAAGAGCCTATGTTCTTGGCTTCTCTTGGACTCAATATAGCTTGCGCAAACAAGCACCCACCAGCAACAACAAGCTTGCGACAAGGGCAATCTATTTTTCTCTTGGGCTGGCTTGGGGGGAGAACCGCCGAAAGAAAAACCAATATTGGCTGTTCTGGATTCTCCACCAAGACAATTGTTCAGGTTTCTAGATTCGGTGGTGTCGGGCGAGGATATTCCCGAAGAATTACACAACCTTAACACCACCATCACTGACAACGAAATATATCCCTGTAATTTTCTGCTGATGGTGTGGGAAACTAAAAAGTGACAACACGACGCAAACACAGAGCACACGAACAGCTAATGCGCTCCATCTCTCTCTCTTGTTCTCCAACTGCAATGTCACCAAGGCGCTTGCGGCGTCTCTTTTGACTCAGGTAGGTACAGTAGACACATAGAACTGAGGTCGTTTTTGGGTGTGAATCCAGTTCAGCCCTTACGTATTATTGAGAGGAGTAGTAGCAGTAAAGTGCTTATGGCTGAGGTGAGACACATTCACAAACAACAAGAGGTGGGAATTCTCCCGAAGGCTAACAGCCCTGCCAGCGGGTTCCGTCCAATCCATCCACACCCGTGGGCAGCACCATTCCATTTCCATCGACTGGTGTGACGTTCTCTTATTGCATACGAAGTTTTATCTCTGTATCGAAAAAGAGAACGGGAAGCGCAGCCACTTCCACACCCCTGGGGTGACACGAGAATCGAAAAAGAATGTGTGGAGTTCCGTTTTTCTTCTTTGCTCAACTTTTCCTCTTTCTGGCAAAACGCGATCGCCCGTCGGAAAAGGCTGGCTGGGCTGGGCTGGGCTGGGCTGAGTGGCCCACTCCCAAATTCCCGTCACATCCGTTCCTGGCTCCATCCGTTCCTGGCTCCATCCGTTTTAAGCGCATCGCATCGCATCGCGGGGTTGGAGTCGATGATCAGTGATCACTGGCATGGATGATGGGGGTCCGACGTCGTCGAAAGACCAACCACCCCGGTCACTTTCTCCGTCGTCGTCGTCGCCTTCTTTTCTCCACCATCGCGAAGTTGAACGAACCCGAACAATGCCACCACCAACTTTTCCCTCATCACCACCACCATCCGGCATTCATCACTTCCGGGGAAAGGAGAGACACCAGTTCATCAGTCGAGTCACAGAAAGGGGGCGTGAACCCCATGACAAGCCCGTACATCAGACTATTGAAGGCCCCCCCATGCATCTCGACTCAAACAGGCGAGACAGCGCTGAAGTGTCACCACCAAGACCTGCGAAAAGCAGGCTGGACATTCCATATACAGGGGCCAAAAACCGGAAAAATAAAGTAAGACATGTCAAAAAGGAAAAAAAAGTCTCGTCTTTGGAAACACCATCCATTTCCCCTCCCTTGCCCCTTGCAATGACACCTCCGGAGAAGATCTACGAATCAAGGTATTGTACGAATAAGGTGTAAAGTGATATTCTATTTTCAGCCGCAAAAGCAAAATCAAGTGTGCCTACACTAACGTAGTAGTGTAGCCGCAGCTGTCGTTGAAGCCCAACTAAGCTCAAATCGAGAAAAGCTCACGAATGATGTCAACAAGTGGAGCTTTGCTGAGAAATACACCGTTTGGGGGAAACACGGTGAGCTTGTCGAGGGTCAAAGGGAAGGAGATGCGAGAATCGTGGCTTTTGGTTACACTTTGTGGGGTTTTACGGTGTGGCTTGCGGACAACGCATACACCGTACCCAGTGCAGACAGTACATCCAGTTCCAAGGTACATTTCGTAAAAGGGAAAATGCAATGCAATGCGTGTGTATGCACTGCGCTGTGCATGCATCGGGACGCCGACCAGCTGTACTTGAAAAAAATTGGAAGTCGTACACAAACAACTTCTGGGTGAGGTGACAGCGAATGAGCTGCCTTGAACCGAGAGCCCGGTCCGAAAGAGGGGGGTCTAGAATGGGCGTACAGGCATAACCTGGAGGTAGACCGGGAAGAGATCAGCTCCTGTGCATCGTGACCAGAGAATGCGAAATGCTCGTATTGAAACACCCCTTCATTCGTGGCTCAACTGGTGGTGGCTGCCCAGTGGCTACACCGGCGGCGCTCCGTTCCATGTCCGCGGAATTCCAGCCAAACAGAAATTGTTGCGCAGACACATGTCTCCTCTCCCGGGGTAGGGTCGTCGTGGAAGGTTGAACAGAAGAGCAAAAATAATAACATGACACTTGCGTTCAAGCACAACACCAAGTCCGTGTGGATACAGGGAAAAAAAGTCCAATGCATTGGCTAACCCGAGTCCAGATGATCGTCCCATCCCATCACCAATCCTCCTAACGATGTCCAATTACTTCCTCCCTCACCCCACGCTGTAAGTGTGTGTTCAGCTGAGAAGTCGTGTATTTGTGCGCTGCTTTGCTCTGCAGAATGGCACACATCCCTCCTCAGTCTCACACCGAGATGAGATGCTGCAGCATCAGCAGCAGACCGGCGACTGTCACCCTGAAGATGCTGCCCTGTCCCGTGTCCGCAGGAGCCGGAAAGAGTCCGACTTCTTTTAGCTGACCCTCGCAGCATGCTGCACGTACTCGTCCCAGTGACAACACCACTCTGTGTAACCCGGGACTCCCGTGACAAAGTGTCCTGCGAACCCGTGTTTGCCCACGGCGTCCTCCACAATATGCGTGTGCTGATCGAGACCATTCGAGGTATGCGCAACAGCAATCGAACGAGCCCGAAGCCTTGCAGGCAATAGTGCGAGGTTTTCTTGCACGTACTCGCAGGTCCACTGCGCAGCCTCGTTCTCAAACGGAATTATGAAGTCGGCTGAGTCGTAGTAGGCCTGATCGACAAAGATGCCAGGGTTGTAAATTACAATCGCAGCTGTGCGTTTGGTGGATGGACTGCACCCGGTGGTCGTCGTGTTGGCAGTGATATTGTCCGGTTGTCCGAGGGCTGACGACGACAGTGTCTTTCTCACATACTGGGCGGCATTGGCCATGTACTGAATATGTTCTGGGCCGGCAGGGGCCTCATCAATGAAGATTCCTTCTATGTGGATATCCTATGTTCATGCAAACTCTATTAGACATTATGAAAAAGAGAAACGTGACCCGTGTATCTTGTGTGGAAGGTTGCAGTTTCTTACACAGCCTTCCGGACCGGCCCATGCTTGGTATCCGCGAATATCGGCCTTCAACTCCGTCTCTGGACGCTTTCCCCAGTTGCAGTACACATAGCCAACCAGCTTGATGTTTGGCAGCGACCGGAGTTCTTGGAGAACTTCGGTGTAGTTGGAGTCGGGAGCCGAGCCCGACCCCGGACCGTTGGCCGGGTTGACAACCACCAAAAACTCCAGGGTGGGATGCTGACGGGCGGCCGAGAGTAAGGGTGTCCAGGCGTTGGGTGAGGGGTAAATGTAAAGCGGGACCAGGATAAATGCCCGCATGGTTTGTTTTGTTGCTTCCATGTCCGGAGCGGGGTCGGGCCCGGATATCGGAGAATTGGAAGAAGTGAGACCGGGTGACATGTCGACGGGGGGAGCAGCGGTGGTGGTAGCTGGCGAGGATGCCTCGGTGTTGGGCAGAAATCTTCTGAACCAAGTCGTGACAAAGAGGCAGCGGAGAGAGCCGAGGGAGCTGAGAGTTGACCGACTCATTGGAACGTCTTTGTAGTCTGTTTTCGTCCGTCGCAGAACTGGACCTCACCGGAAAGATCCAGCGACTTAAGAACGGTGCTGAAGTCCTTAGCACCCGGTGCGTTGCATGATTCGTCCTTTTCTGTGGCGCCGATGCGAAATGGGGCGCCGTCGGGATATTCGATGTGGAAAACAGGTTTGTCAGCTCTTACGAAGGGCGAGAAGATGCTGCAGGCTTTGTACTCAGCGCACTGCTCGTTGACCGCAAATTGCATGCGGGGCAGCATGGTCTTAACAATGTCGCCCGCGTTTTTGAGTCCGATGGACATGTTGCGCTTGTGGGCTTCGTCGGCCAGGAAAGTCATAAGCCCAATAGAGTCCAGGGATGTCAGGTCCAAATCGTTATCGTTCTGGTACCCATCGACATTATCAGGGTCGATCCCATCACACCCCATGCGACTCGCAATCTCAACCCTGCCGGCCATGATCTGCAGGATTGCAGGGCTGCTAATGTTGATCCATTTCTCATCGGGCCATCCATCGAGCACCCTCCCCATATCTTTTTGTGGAAAGCGGTCGGAGTCGGGACGGTTGGGCTCGTAAGACCCGGCGCTGAAGTAGCAAATAACTTTCTTTCCGAGCTTGTGCAGGCTGGGAATGACTTGGGTATTTTGGTGCATGAACATGTCAATGTCGTAGACCTCGACATCGGGTTCAACCGAGGGACTCTCGGGGTCGATGTCGAGGACAGAGTTGAGGATGATTTGCCATGAGGTGCCGGCCTTGGGCTCCCAGATTGCAGAGGGAATTGGCGCGGGCGACGGTGATGATGTTGCAGTAGCGGCCGGTCCTCCGCCGCCTCCGCGGTTCTTCAACCCGAGGCCAAGCCCGAGGCCGAGGATAGCAACGATCACGACAACGCCGACAACAGCCGAAAGAACAATTCTTTGCCGCCGGGAGAGCCTCGAGGTTTTCCCCCGAGGGGACCCTTCCGAAAGTTTGTGTTCCATTCTGTGACGGTGGCCGGAACCTAACGCTGGCAGCGGGCAATTCCCTATCTTGCCAAAGGCTTTCCGACGGGTATCTCAGCGAGCAGCAGAGAGACCCAGTCGACAACAAATTGGGGGGTTCGGAGGGGAGGGCGTCAGCTTGCTTCGTGCGATTAAGTGCAGTCAGATAGTAGCAGGTTCGATTGTAAGTTGGATTTGGCGTAGGTGTCGGGTAATGCAAGCAATTGATGCAAGCCTTCGATGGGTGAAAAATAGGAACTCCAAAAGACAAGCTTAAAGACGGCAAAAATGGCCAAGTGCAACGGGAAGAGGAGAAATCGCCAACAAAGGCCAGCAACAGCAATAGGTAGGTAGCAAGAGCAGCTCAATTAGGCGGTACCTTTCTCGCGGCAAAAGCGCGAAAAGTGGAGGCAATTTTGAAGCAATTGAAGGGATATGAATTTGAGACACTGGGCAGTGAAGGAAAAAAAAAAAAGAAGCGATCACACAAACTCGACCAAAGCCTCACTCGTATCGCAGGCCTCAGGCGGGCTTGGCTTTTGGACAGCAAAAAGTAGCCAAAAGGAAAAATGGAAGCGATTTGCAACAAGTGCGCTGCCCAGTGCCCACAAGCACGCGACGTTGCAATGCGGCAGTGGAAAAGAGCCTGGTACGGTGTAAGGTCTTCTCGGTCGATCCAGGCTGAGATGCAAGAGCGGGGGAATGTTGGGGGGGGGAGGAAGGTGAACAACACCCCGAGGGAGAATTCGTGGGCGCATCACAGCCCTCAACCCCAGCACGCCCAGCCATTAACAGGCTCTCATTAACAGACAAGGAGCCGCCTGAGGGTCCCGCTACAGGGTCAGTGAGGGTCTTGCCGAAGACATTTCAACACAAAGTGAACAATCTGGAACTAAGCGCTCATAAAAAGCAGAGCTGGCAACGGGGGACGGCTACGCGGCACCAACGAAGCTGACGTGTTGACGTAACCGTCGCCGAGGTTGACGGGATTTATTTTATTTTATTTTTTGAGCTGACAAGACATCGACGGTCCCACCCCGTCTGGAGGATTCAAGCACACCGCTGTAGCTGCATACGCCATCTCATCTCCCTGGTTATCGGGGTGCTCCTAGGATGTCGGATAGTTGCAAGTTCAACCGTCGATCTGCTCCCCCATCTCTCCACTCTCCAGACGCCCAGTGGATCAGCGGGCCAGGCACACCCTTGCTGCGCCTTAGCATCCCAGCTAGCGGCAGGCAGGGGACCAGGGGTAGCCCCTCTCTTCTCCACACGCGGCTCTTGGCATTAAACTCCATTTTGACTTCAACCCCTCCTTTCACTGGCTGCTTTTCCATTCCTTCCCACCTGCACTCCACTAACTTCAGCAAGGTTTGTGCACTTCTTCCGCTTCGATGAGACCACTTCAGTACCTTACTGTAAGGTTTCTCGGGCGTGTACTTCCTTCGTACCGACTTGGTGGAACGGCGGCATCAACCAACCTGAAGTGAGAATTTCACGCCCTTCTTTTGTTTCTCTCAAATGCACTGGAAATCCCGACATCCGAACCAACCTCACCAACATTTTCTATCTTCGGAACAGAAACCCTCGCGCGGCATTTCTCTTTTGGACAAACGCCCGAAAGCTTACATGAGCTGACCTGCATCAATCCCTTTTCATTTCCATTTTCTTTCGCCTCTTGTGACCTGAAGCTCTCTCTCTTGGTGATGGGTCCGTCGAGGCTCCAAGCCGGTTGCTGGCAAATGCCACTGTCAGTCACCGTCATCCTCACCGAGCGAGTACCACTCCGTACTTGGCACTCTGCAGCCCAGAAGATGCGAACGGATCCATTTCTATTTGGGCTTGTCTCGTTGGCGTCTTGAGGCTCAATGACTTGGGACTTGGGTCAGGTCAGAGTAGCGCGGCATTATCCAGCACGCACGTTCGTGTCTTCTTCCAAGTTCTGTCAGTCTGAGTAGTGTGTATACGTGGAGGGTACTTCGTACAGACAATAGCAACCGATGAGCCATACTACTATGAAGCGGTAGCCATCTTTTCCGATTCACCCGCGACTGGAAGTTCCCGGCAAGGCTCTGCGACCACAACTGCCACCCGGCGGTTCATCACAGCACGCAACGCACACCGCAGTTCACAGTTCCCGTGGTGTTCGTACGGCTTACAGGAAACATGGAGGGTACCCCTAATGCAGCCGGGTTTTTTTCTCTCTCTTCACTTCTTTCTTCTTTTTGCTCTCCCTTGATACCGACATCTCGGCTGGCTATTGGAGGCGTTTTTCTCGTGTTCAATGTTCAATGTTCAGTCTTTGCGGCCTGAATATCCGAACCCTCCACTTCCCGTGACGCAGCGCAGCCCTGTGTGTACCTGAATCTGCACCTGAACCTGAACCTGATATCGAGTCCCCGAATCCCATCATTGTGTACGCCCCTTCCCCCCCCCCCCCCCCCCCAGCCTGACAGGAGGAAAGAAGCAGAAAGAAAAAAAAAAGTCCGGACTGTTCTGGGCTCCAATTCTTTCGCTCTCCTAGCCCCCCTGGAACTTGGAAATTCCAATAGTTCGCACATCTCCGACGTCGCCCGTTGCCGCTACGCTCCTCTCGGGTCGTATTCTGCCGTCCCTGGGACACAAGACATGGGAGTCTCATTTCCTCTTTGAGAACGAGTGGCTCGCGTGGCTCACCTCAAGTGACGACAAGTGACAGGAATGTTGGATTTGGATCCGCACAGTATTGAACCAGTCCCTGACGGCCACACCCAAGAATACGGATTGCAACATATGTGGACGAGAATCAAAGGGGGGAATTAGGGACAATACGGCTCCATTGTGGCTGGCATCGACTTGTCTAGCCTGTCAACTATTCTCTCCTTTTCTTTTCGAGGGGGGTCTTCTTGCTGGTTCTGAGCCCGTATACATAATCCATGAGAATGCCCAGTGGTTTACCCAGACTCTGAACATCATCATCAGCCAAGCTTCCACCGGGCGATTCGGTTCGATTCCGTCTTTCGTTTTACGAGGTCTGTTGCTGCTGTTGCACCTCAACCTACATCAGTAGCAGGGAACGTCCTCTCTCGTTGGTTGGAACACCACTTGAGATCCAGCCCAAGGCTTCTCTAGCTCCAGGTTCACGGCTTGACCCAAGCCTTCCTGTGTTCCTCTCCTCCTTCACTCGTTCATCCCATCTTGTCCCTCGCTTCCACCTCCTGTCGTTACTGTCCCCGAGTCACGAACGACTGCACGCCATCAGAAGCACAGGACAAGGACATCACCACCACACCTTCCCCTTCGCCGCCGTCATGTTCTTCCGTAGGGCTGCAGCGGCCCTCGGAGCCACTCTCTTGGCACTTTACACAGGGAGTGCCGAAGCCGCTCTTTCCGTGTCCAATACCGTCCTCGTCTTCGCCCGCGATACCGGGTCGGCCAACTCTGCCACCTCAGGTCTCCAAGGCTATGGCATCCCCTATGAGGTCGTCATTGTGCCTCAAGCCGGTATCACTCTCCCCGCCTTGACCTCGGCTGCAGACCAGGGCAACTACGGCGGTATCATCATCCTCAGCGAAGTCTCCTACTCGTACCCAAGTGGCTGGGCCAGCGCCATCACTGCTGCTCAGTGGACCACCATCTACAATTACCAAACCACCTTTGGCGTACGATTGGTTCGCTTGGATGTTTTCCCATCTCCCGAATATGGTATGTACCCATCGACACACACACAGACTTGCCTTTGGTTCAAACTCACATGACTTACACATATCTTCAGGTGTCACCACGGCCATCGCAGGAGCTGGGTGCTGCAATGCTGGTGTCGAGCAGCTCGTCAGCATCAGCGATACTTCCAAGTTCCCCTCCGCCAACATCAAGACTAATGCCGGTGTGAGCACCTCGGGTCTCTGGCATTACCCTGCCACCATCACCAATGCCACTCTTGCGTCGCAAATCGCCACCTTTGCTCCTGACAGCGGTGGTACTTTCACCTCCACCACCACTGCTGCCGTCATCAACGATTTTGGTCGCCGCAAGCAGATGGTGTGGTTCATGAGCTGGGCTACCGACTGGGCTCAGGGTCCCAACTTCCTGCAGCATGCCTACATCAACTGGATGCTCCGTGGAGTGTGTGAGTTTTCCCCCAACTCCGGTTACATTTCGCTGCAAGGCAGGTGCTAATTCCGTCTGTTACCAGTCCTTGGCAAGCGCAAGATCTACCTCGGCACCCAGGTGGATGACATGCACCTGTCCACTGGCCTCTACCTTCCCGCCGGTACTGAGTTCCGAGCTCGCGTCAGCGACATGAACACCCACGCCACCTGGCAAACCAACATCAACACCCGTCTTCCCGCCGGCTCTCAATACTTCATCGAGATTGCCCACAACGGAAACGGCGACATCGAGGCGGCCACCACCAAGCCCAACAGCGCCGCCTCTTGCAACCCCAACGAGGCCATCTACTACGATACTCCCCCTGACACGGCGCTGGAGTTCCAGAAGCCCCTAGGCACCGGCACCGATGTCTGGCCCACCACCCCCGCCACCTACCCCTGGAGCTTGACCTGTGCCCGTCTCGACGACCTCGCCAGCTGGTACTACAACAACAAGAACATCTTTGCCCACGTCTCCCACACCTTCACTCACTTGGAGCTCAACAACGCTACCTACAACGATGCCCGGAGAGAAATCCAGTTCAACAAGGCTTGGCTTCAACAGCTCGGCCTCTGGACCGCCAGCAAGGTGTCCCAGGCTGGTCTCGTTCCTCCCGCCATCACCGGTCTGCACAACGGAGACGTGATTCGCGCTTGGTGGGACAACGGCATCCGCTACGTCGTCGGCGACAACACCCGCCCTCCCCTCCGGAACCCTTCCAACTCTTTCTGGCCCCGCATCAGCAATGTCGCTGAAAACGGATATGCCGGGTTGACCATCATCCCCCGCTGGGCGACCACCATCTACTACAACTGTGATACTGCCGCTTGCACGCTGCAGGAGTGGATTGATACTTCCGGCGGCAGCGGTACCTTCCAGAACCTCCTCAACGACGCCAAGCTGGTCAACACCCGCTACTTGCTCGGGTTGCACCATGACCCGTAAGTTTTTCTTGTTATGCAAACGCCACAGTCGCACAGTTCAAAGTTATCGGCCCGTTCGTCGTTGCTGACTGTTTTCGTATAGCTTCATGTTCCACCAAGCCAACATGCGCTCCGGCGACGTTGCCTCCATCACCATCGGCCCCGTGACTGGCGCTCTTTCGCTTCTCCAGATCTGGACGGAGGTCGTCACCCAGGAGATGACCCGGCTGTAAGTCCTTTTTTCTCTCTTCCCTCCCTGGAAGACAATTCACTAACATTGTGATCAACAGTACCAACTGGCCCATCCGCACCCTCAAGCACGACGACATTGGCAAGCTCTTCGTCAACCGCCAGACTCTTGAGTAAGCACTTTCATCCCCCCCAATTCTTTTTTTCACTCCTAGATACTAACTCTGTAAAAAGCCAATGCAACCCCAAGGTCCGCTACAACTACGCAGCAGACGGGAACAGCATCGTCAGCGTCACCGTAACCGCCAACGGGAACACTTGCTCTGTCCCCGTCCCCGTGACGGTCCGAGGCGGCGCTTCTGGGTCCGGCACCACCCTCGACGCTGTGGGGTCCGAGCCCAATATCTACTGGACCACTTTGTCCGGGTCCGCAAGGACACTGACGCTTACTTCCCCCGCTGCTATTCTTTAGTAGGCAGACGAAAAAAAAAAAAAAAAAGAAAAGGAAAAAATTATGGCATGGCATAATGGGTGTTTAGGAATTATTGTTATCTGGTTTTTTACTTTTCCTACTTGGTTTCGATTCTTGCTCCAAGATGAAACACTACACTACTACACTGAAAGAAATGTATGTGTTTTTATCTCCATTTGTATACTCTGACCAGATCGCGGTCTGAACTTGGGGGTTTTTGCGTGTCTTGGTTGTGGAGGGTTGGTTCATTGGCACTTTGTAATGGGTTAAAATCATAATGAGAGATGATTTTGGTGTTTGGTTTGAACTTTCTTTTGCATAATTCGTAACCGTCTGGCACCGTATGCACGCCTGTGAAAGTAGTGACGGTAGAAATCTGGAGCCCTCCCTTCCTGGTGCGAGAGACGGTACATGTAATTACTGTGGGCATCTCACTGGTTCGGTCCGTCCAAGGGACTGAGAAGCCTCTACACACCTACTTGTACTTACTGCCGTTGACGGGGGATGCGGTGTTGTGTTCGAAGGATGCTTTGGTTGCTGGGAGAGTCGCAAAGATTCCAGTTGCTTTGCAACATGAGTAATGGAGGACGAGTGGGTGATTGGTGAATGATAAAAATGGTCAAATAACAGAGGCAAAGGCAACGGCTTCGTGGGTCATGGAAAGTTATATTGAATCACATCTTTCTACTGCCTGTTTACATTGGCGGTATTGTATCTCGGCGAGTGTCCTTGGCCTTGTTCATGTTCGATCCGTTGAGCATGAACAAGGCCAAGGACACTCGCCGAGACCGGCACTCTTCCTCAGGACCTCCCCCTATCCGTGACGCTCGAAACGGTACGCACTGGCTGACATCTTGAGCGAATAAACGCTCCTTCTACCCAGGGTGTTGCAATCGTGGTGGAGCGGACTTTCGAATGTTCGGGACCTCCCAGCCGTCCGCCAGCTCCAACACAACTTCAACACCCTGGATAGAATGTCAGTGGGACAAGGGTGACAACCTATATTGCAAGATGTAGCCATAATGCATACCGTTTCGCCCGCACAGTAAGGGAAGGTCCTGAGCAAGAGCACCGGGTTGTCACCCCCTTACGCGAGGGAGTGAGCCATGGTCCAGATCAGTACAGCGGGCGCTCGATTCTTAGATATTATGTGGAAATCGAGCGCCCGCTGTACTGATCTGGACCGGGGCCCACCCACCTCCGGTCCCCCTCCGAAAACGAAAAAGAAAATGAGAAAATGCAGATCGAACAGCCCCAACAAAGGGAAAACAAACAAGAAACGTCACCAAGATGCTCCCAGGTCCAGGTCAACGCGAAACGCCCTGGTGTTTCTTCCTGACATGGCGTTGCAGATTATCCTCCCTAGTGTAACCCTTGAGGCAGTTTGGGCACTCGTAGGGCTTTTTACTGTGTTGGCTTTTCTCATGCGTTCTGAGATGCCGCTCTCGATCGGCCCTGAGACTGAACGGTTTGCTAGGACAGCCGGGTATGGGACAGGCGAAAGGCCTCTCATGATATCGCATATGTTGCCTGTTAAGGTGTCAGGTGAGGAAGAATCCAGAGTGCGGAAGTCAGCACTTACTTCAGGCATGTTGGTGTATCGAAGAAACGAGAACAACGGTGTCGGTGGCAGGCATACTGTCTTTCTCCAGAGGAAACGCTTACGCCAGTTTCGAAGCCAGGCCTTTGGAGGCCTGCTGCGTTGAGAGTTGGCGAAGTTTGAGCGTTGCCGAATTGTTGAGGAGCGAAGCCAGCTGGTTGGTCGAGGGCCCCCTTTATCCCAGCGTTCCCACCGGCATCTGAATTTGGTGCCTGCTCTGAGCCGCACGAGCCATTGGTCGATGAAAGAAGTTGAGAAAACAGCTCCTCGTCGAATTCCAACTCCAGAGGGAGACTGTGGTCGTAACAGGCATTGGTTTGACTTGTGAAGTTGTTGTCCTGATACAAGCCATTGAATTCATGATTTGCCGATGGTATCTGAGATATCGGATGGACAGGGGAGCTCGGGAGTCCTGTAGCTGGTGTGTAAAAAGGAAATGGTGCGATCGAGGTATGGTCGGTTGAAAGAGCCGGGTCGCCCAGGTATGGATTGATTGCACTGTAGTCGAACAATCCGTATTCTTCGTTTGACTGTCCATGACCTGGCCCAACCCCTTCCAACCAATCCACCCCGGTATCAAAGCAATCGGGAAGGGAGAATTCTTCTCGGAGAATCTGGATGTCAGACAATGCGGGGTTTCCCAAGGGTCCCGAATGCAAGGGCTGCCCAGCATCGCCCGTCGATCCTTCTTCGCCGAGAATAGACTCCTGACCATGATTACTGATGCATTGCTGCGAAATGTAGCCGGTGCGGGGGCCACGCGCGTCCCCGCCGGCGAGAGCTTATGTGTTTGGTCTCTGGTCAATCGTGAAAAATTAGCACCTAGAAGTAACTGGCAACAGGAGGGACAAGATGAGGACTCACTCGACTGGTGATTTGGCGTTCAGACCCAAGGGGGCCTGGACCAACTGCGTGCCAGTGACTGTGTGTTCCAGATTGTTGAAGAGCAGAAGAAGAGAAAATGAGACAGACACATATATTATATAGCCCGCGCTTGACAGGGCAAAGAACAACAGCCAGCCCAGATAAGGATGTATCGTTATCAATGGGAGGGTGTCGACTGGCTACCGTCGTGCAGCTGAAACGATATGCCTCCGTTTGCTCACGGCTCTGATTGGACTCGGATATGCATGTTTGATGCCTCCAAATCAGTTCAACCAATTGCAATGCGCCCGTTGACCGAGTTGTCAAGGCCTGAAGCGGCAGACTGCATTGGACCTGAATTGGACGAGGTGATTAGCATCGCAGCGTTCAAATTTGGCCTTGAAAACGCGTTGTTGTCGTCATTGTTCTTTTTGGTGGTGGTAGTGTTGTATTGACCATGAAAGCCCAGATCCGTGCTTCATCACTCAGACCAGCTGTTGCTGTTGGGCCTTCCGATTGGCCAGTTCCGAGGTCTGTTGGAAAAGTATCCGTCTGATGTCGAGGTAGGCGCTTTTTCGGCAGATAGCACAGTGTGCGGCAGCAGGCCGCGCGACAATCAACTTGCCTGAACAAAAAAAGCTGAGACCAATGCCGCCCCATACTTCCGTTGTTACTATTCCTCTCTCTTCTTTCCATCTGAGGTCATCATGAACGCAAATCTTGCTACCTCCTGTGAATGAAAGGCAGGTGCGACGCGAGCGCAGTCGTTTGAATCGGAAAAGACGAAACTGAAAAGGTTACAACCAATCCCCTCCAGCTTCTTCACGGCAAGACCAAAACTCCATCTGAACAAGATCCATCCCACATCGACAATGTCCACCTCCCCAGCCAAGCCCCGCTTTCCCCCGGGACCGCCCCTCGGCCCGTGATCGTAACCGGCGGATGCGGCTTTGTGGGTTCTCACCTTGTCGATGCACTGCTCGTCCTCTCTCCCACGCTCTGCATCCACGTCTTCGACATCAACACGACGCGTAACCGGGTCGACCATTCCACCTTCCCCAACGTCATCTACCACCGAGTTGACGTCTCGGATCGCGCCGCCATTCTCTCCCTCTTCCAGAGCATCAAACCCGCCACCGTTTTCCATGCCGCCTCCCCCGACGCCCCTGGGCCAGTCTCCGGCCGTCTTTGAGCGTGTCATCCTGCAGGGGGCCCGCAACATGGTCTCCGCCTCGCTAGCGGTTGGCACCGTCAAGGCCTTCATCTACACCTCCAGCTCCTCCGTTGTGCACGATAATGTATCCGATCTATTGGGCGCAGATGAGACTTGGCCCGTCCTGGACTGGCCGCGCCAAAAACGGCACTACACCCTCATGAAAGCGAAAGCCGAAACAGAAATCTTGGCGCTCAACCGGAACAACGAGACCGGCATGCTGACAGCCTCCATCCGCCCAAGCTCGGTCTTTGGTGAACGAGATTTTACTCAGCTGGGCAAGATAGTCGAATCGATTCGGCAGGGGAAGGGCAGGTGGCAGATGGGCGACGGGAAGAACGTGTATTCGTTCACCTATGTCGCAAACACGGTGAACGGCCATGTTCTCGCTGCGCTGAAGCTCCTGGAAGCACATGGAAAGCCGCCTCTTGCTGATGATATCAAGGTAGAGGGGGAGGCCTTCAATATCACGAATGACGAGGACTGGCTCGTTTGGGATTACCAGAGGGCTGTTGCGGAGCATATTGGCCTGCCGGTGAAGAAGGAGGATGTGATGGTGATTCCGGAGTGGGTGGCCCTGTTCATTGCATCTTTGGCCGAATGGATTACTTGGGCGGTTACGTTGGGAAAGGGGAGGCCGGTGATGACGTGGGATGCGATCCGGTTCGTGACGATTGATCGTACCTTGAAGTGCGAGAAGGCCAAGAAGCGGTTGGGTTATAAGCCGAGGGGAGGGATGCAGGAGGGATTAGAGCGGGCGACGCGGTGGTTTCTTGAGGGCAAATTATAAAAATCATCGAAAATAGGTCAGATGCCCGAAGGCACCCACCCGGCTACGAAACCCCATTTGGGATTTACAATTGAATTTAACATTTTTATTTGTAGCGCGATTCGAACGTAGAACAAAGGAAACTTGAAATGCGTCGGGCCACCCAACTTGACCAGAAGGCCTTGTCGGATGACCCGACGACTATAGGGCTCCGGGAAGTCCTAGATATACTGTCGTCCAGTGGGGGAGGGTGATGGCGGGGGAGTGCCGGAGGCGGCCAGGGAGGATGAAGGATTCGGAAAATGGAGGACATTTTCCTTGGAACATGAAGGTTCCCTTGTGCAACCTAAGGACTAGATATTCGTCTGATGTGTGAGGTTCTACTGCATCTTAATTTATGCTCACAACTCTAGTTTCTTGACTTAGGAAGGGTGTGACGGCAACCGTCATCAACTGCCCTTATCTACTGGCATAGATTAGATAGGCTCTTGGTGGGCTGGCGCATGGGCCACACCCCACCTTCAGAAATAGGTCCTGTTAGGTCCTGCAGCCACGCAGACCTTTGGAACCTTTTCCTCTTTTCTTCCTTACTTCTAGATTAATACAATACCGTGGTTATACCAGGCGGCTTGACCCAGGAATAACCTGCCTTCGTGACAAAGGGAATAAGTCAAATCTGAACATAAAGTTCAAAGTTCAGATTGAGTTCGTCGGTTTACCCCACCGGTGATAGGTAGTAATATGCGGTGACGTCATCGAACCCGTTTGCACCTTCAAACAACTGATCGACAACAACCAATTGGAAGTGGAGCACAATGACACCAAGAGGGACCACATCGAAGAAGATGTCGTCGTCATGATTTCCAGGAACCACCAATAACTTCACATTAAAAAGGCAGAGAGTCTCTGCACCCGTAACATCAACATCACTTCATCGCCAATAATACAACTACCTATCAAATCAATAAAACAACCACATCCTCTCACATAACTCAACCTTCCACACAAACCACAGACACCGCCAAAATGACCACCTCAAGAGCCCTCGCTACCTCTCTCTCCTCCCTCAGACAAGTCTCCGCCAGAGCACCTTCCAGAACCCTTCTTGCCAGACAAGTACGATTCGTCAACACCCAGGGCGAAGAACTCGGCGGCGTGCAGGGCTCTGAGCCCCCCTCGCCCAAGAAGAACCCAGTCAACTGGTATGTAGCTAACCTACTATCAACTCATCCAAGCCTTTCACCAGAGATGCTTTTGGCTGACACACGAGATCTAGGCGAGCGGGTACCATCACAGCAATTGGCGTTGGCATTGCCGTCACTTTGATGCTCCGGTCAAAGGCAAAGGAGGGGGATGTAAGAAAGGCGGCAAAGCCATTGACACGCGACTAAACGGCATTAGGATGGTGAAACGGTTGACGGGTTTTTCTTTGTTGTATCCCATCTTATGGGACGGGCGCTGAGGAGTTTATACTCGACGACTGCTGCGCTTTCTTTGTCATCATCGGACACTGCTTTGGCGAAGCCATTCCCGCCAAACATTTCGTGCTAGAGAGATTGGCACAAGTCAGAAAAAAAAAACCAACGTAAATACTAAAAACAATTGAAGAGACAGCGAAAAAAAAAAAAGGGCAAATTCCAAGTGACATACAATGGTCAAAATCTTCCTTTCACCTGGCACAGTGGCCTTTGGCGGAAACGAGGGTGGGTGAGGACGGCTTTTGTCGACGTGATACAGGACTGACCGTGCTGGAGCCGAGGCTCTTCTATTGGCATCAACACACGCGAGTTTCTCTGCTAGTCCGTCCGCATCTGTGTCCCGGTCCCAGTCCAACGGTTGTAGACGAAGCAAGTCTCCTGGAGCTAAATCGATGTGAGGGTTTCGATATCAGCACATCACCATGCATGCATACTATCGAGTCTAGTGACTTTCGGTTTTTTTACCTGTGACAGAAATGTCGGCTGCACCAGCATGGAAAGCTCCCGCCTCTATATAGCCGAAAGTAGTGTAAAAAGCGGTATCAAACTGAGCAACGTCGAAGATGGTCGCTGCCCCTTCTGGAAGGATGTCGCTGTGCAGCGGTATCTTCCAGAACGTGCAGTCGTCCTCGTGAAGCCAGCTCATATCATCCAGGTGGTAGATAGCGAGAAACGGCAGCCCGCCGGCTGCTCCCTCTTCATCAACAGCGCGGTATCGAAGGGCGAACCGGACTTTGCCGGTTGCAAGGACGTCCGGGATGTGCACTTCTTCGTACCACTTCTTGAAAGTCTCCGGGGTGAGCAAAGGGGAAGAGATACGAGAGCGAACGAGAATGATGCCGGATTCTTTAGAAGACATGATTGAGATAAATTACAGAGTCGGTGGGAATTGGTTTCTAGATGAATCGTGACAAAAGCCAAGTGGGGATTAGAGCTTTTTGCAACCTTTTCCGTCGCGGAAAACCCCCTCATGTTCCGGGCTATCATTTTAGCGGGTGATACAGCATACTATGCTTCCAAGTCCAATTCACCACCCAGCAATCATCAGTTCATTTAACCGGCATAGCGAACAAAATCTGACAATGGAAACCCAGCCCCTGAATTTGCTGGGGGCCAACTTCAGTTAACAACCAAATAGAGGTATTCCCTTCATTTGTCCATCACCGCCATTTACCATTTCCAGATTTGACGCCATCACGAAAGCTGTCATCCTCGCTGATCACCATATTTTGCGAATAATTGACATTGAAGCGATCCAGATTAAACTAAATGCTATTTTTAAGCCCTTTTTAAACTCAGTTCCATCCGCTTCCCGCGACAATGAAGTCTCAGAGCAGACCCCCAAAATCCCTTTGTCCGGCTTCCGGATGCATCACCCACGTTGACCATTGTCGCTCCTTTTGTGACGAGGATAGCCGTTGCATTGATAAAACTAAAGCTGTTGCAGTTTTCGGGAAAGGCACCAAAATAGTCTCACCGCGGAGTCCTATGCTGCCTGAGCTAAGGTAACCAAAACAAGCCGTTCATGGGTAGCAGCGCGAGACCCCAGCAGCAAATTCGCCAATATGGTTGAAGTCAACCCTTTTTTCGGGATGACGACAGAGGAGGCGCTGAACATCGTCTATGCTCCTCAATCCCCCGTCATCGACCGAAATACCAAGCTGTCATACCAGTATCATTACCTCCGATATCGTGCACGCGGAACCGACTTCACCAAAGGATGGCCCGACGTGCCAAATGCTAGAATTCCGCAAAACTACTGGGCTACAGCCCAGACGCCCTTACCTCCCTACCCACCCTACCGCGGGCATCCAGAACACGTTTCTCCCGAATATGCCTTCCGATGCACTCCCCTGCAGGTCGTGGGCGGTGACCAAGCCCCCGCGGATCGATTTGACACCGGCAACACAACCAATGCGTTCCATGCCGTGGGAGGAGCCGAACTGGCACGGCACAGATTGATCCGTTTCATGGACCTCGAGTATCCTACCCTCCAGTACGCAGGAGTGCTTGGATGGGGTGGCTTCGGGCTGGTCTGCAAGTACCAGGCCACCATCGGGGACGAAACCCACTACTGGGCCGTCAAGGTGGTGCTCAACGGCATCGACTGGGTGTATCTTGTCAGAGAATTTGCCCGTCACCCGGAATTTGGCGAGGCGGAGCATCTCGTTACGCTCAAGCCTCTTCCGACGAGTACCAGAGTCCAGAAGAGGATCCGAGATCTCGAAGAAGAGCTTTCGGCCGAAAATAACATGAGACGCTTTTTAAGCTTCGATGTGGCTGGAGCTGTGCGTAACGCGGAGCTGGAGGATGAGCTCACACGGCTGCGCGGCACGATATATGTGCCTCCTGAGATGAATACACCATTCATGGCCCTGGAATTCCTCAAGTTGGGCAATTTGCACAATGCCATCATAGAGCTCGTGGCAAGAAATATCCATCTCCCTAGTGATATTCTGTGGGAAGTCTGGTATTGCAGTGAGTCGCGTTCCCGCCCCTGCCATAACAACCCTGTCTACCCCCTTTTTATACGAAGCTCACACAGTGTTTAATATCCAGTGGTAAGTGGATTGGCCGATATGGAATACCCAACGAAAGATTATAACCGCGAGCCACAACCGCCAGAGCTTCGCTACTATCTTGCGCCGCCGCTCGACGGTAGTACGCCTGGGAGTGAAATGGTCCACTTCGATATTGACCCCAAAAACGGTACGTACCTGAGTCCCGGGACCCCACCTAACGTATATCTTGCGCAATGTGTTAATCAGATCCCTCTGTGCCTTCGCATGGTTAGTCTTGATTGGCAGCAGCCTTGACGTTCTACAGGGGAATCCGCACAATCACCCAATCGTTCCCGTGTTGAAAATAGGTGACTTTGGACGGGTAGAAAAGGTTAATGAGGGATACCGAGATCTGGGGTATGTTTGACTCGAAAGACCACCGTCTCCTCTACTCAGGTGTCTAGTTGTTTGCTACTAACATGATTGACATCACACAGTTCATACCTGTGGAGAAAGAGAAATCCGGCAAAACATCATTATGTTACGCCCGTGAGCCTTCAATCCAACTCTTGTCGCTAAGATCTGTCATTTTGAAACGTGGCTAACCATTGAGGACGGCCCCTGGTGACATCTTTAGGAACAATTCACGGGAGAATGGGACTATATCGACCAAAACCCCAACTACTCAGACCAGCCCCACGAAACAGCAGGCCAGTATACTTGGAAGACGAATTTGTGGCAGGCAGCAATGGTAAGAGAAACATTTCATGAGACTTGTTGCCGGGATGAATGTTAACCCAGGCTTCGAATTTCCTCTCCCGACAGACCATGGCCACACTCATCACCCGTAAGAACCCTCCAAGCCCCCCGACGCCTACACAAGTCTCTATCCCGAATGCATTTCGCTATGTGAGGAGTAATCACCCAGATCCCATCGTGGTAAATATTTATCCAAACCAAAGAGGTGTACCTGAGCGGGTCCTCTGGACCTACGGGGCTCATCTTCACCCTGGAATTTCACCAGAGATGGAAGCCGTCGACCCGCACCTCTGGTGGCTTTTGATGGAGTGTCTGGCCTATAAGCCGTACCACAGACCTGGCTGGTACGAACTCCTCGACCGAACGAACAAGAGGCTGAACGATATGCGAAGAGCACGATCCAGAGCCGGCTTGAGTGGGCCGCCCGATGAATCCCCCGTGGAGGAGCCTGCGGAGGTAGTAGGCTGGGAGCAGCTGCCCTTTATGGTTCAACCCCAGTGGTCCAGGCGACAACTCAAGCGCATCATAGACCAATGGTTGCATTCACCCCGGCCCCAGCCACCTCAGCCTGGTGGTGGGGCTCCTGGGGGTCCTCCAGGAGGTGGTCCAGGGGGTGGAGGTGGTACCGGTGGCTCTGGTGGTCCAGACGACGACAATGGAGGAGAGGGGCCCAGCAATCCTCTAAGGAGACCGGCACAAACGCCTCCACCTGGGCAACCTCTTGCACAACGTCGAAGAATAGACAGCGGACCGGGGGACCCAGGAGACGAGGGAGTTTTATTTCTCGAGGAGAACTACGAATACCGGAGCCCATCATCGTATTTCCTCCCCGAAGATCAAAGGCTTGGTTCGGTAGCTGGTCCCGGTTGGCTCCGGAGCCCGAATGTGTCTCCACCACCGGCTGCTCCGTCAACTCAGACCGGAGGTGCCGGTCCGTCTGGTCAGGCTGCGGCTGCCGGTTCGTCCGCACAAGCAGCGGTTCCCGCTCTCCCGCCTCCGCCTCCCCCATCCAACGCCCCTGGAACTGCACAAGATATAGCATCTGCTGATGGCCAAAGAAGGAGGGCAGAGGGGCCGCCAGAGGGAGAAGCGGCGGCCCAACGTGTGAGGGTGGACGAATCAGGGGCAATAGCCTCGGCAGGGCCGGCAGTCCCTCCCCCTGCCCCTCCACCGACTCGTGGCCGGCCTCGAGGACGCCCAAGAGGCCCAGGACGTGGACGTGGACAGTCAAGAGGTTCATCACGCGGACGCCGAAGGGGTGGGGCGCAACCTGACCTTTCGCTCGCACCGCCATTGCCCACGCCGTTGGGACCGGCAGGGGGAAGCGCGATCGCAGGGCCGTCAGCGGCAGCCTCAGGACCACCCTCGGATAACGCACAGCGCGGGTTCGGGCCTTCGGTCGCATCTTTCGCGTCCTCAAGCGGGACAGCAACTGGAGCAGCAAGCGTACCAGCACTACGTCCCCCTCGAGCAGCGAGCCGACCTCCTCCACCTCCAATGACCAGGGGTACTATGGAGAACGAAGGTATCGTACCCCTATATCTAGAAGGCGGTCACTACCGACCCCCGCCGAATCCACCCGGGCCTTCGCTCGTAGCCCCTTTCGCACCGGGAAGCAGCAGTGCCGCCGCGAACAGAGGGAACATGCTGCAACCCCACATCACTAGATACCACGGCCCTGAGCCCGCCGCGGGAGTCAATCTTCTGGGTGGCAGCTTTGCCCCGATAGGAACACAGCGCCCAGGTGGAGGTGGACAGGCCAGCAGCGGCAGTGGCAGCGCGCTAGCAGGAAACTTCCAGCTCCCGAGTTTCACTTATCCCGATCCCGGACGGGACGGAAACCGGCCGGGCGACGGAGATATCGATATGACGGGACTGGATGAACCTATGAGGGCGCCCGTGCCTTCTCCTCCCGGGAGGCAGAGAAGCAGGGTCAGGCAGCCCGCCGTGCCTCAGCCACTGAGGGAACTCAGGCCGGCTCCGCCCCCTGCTGATGTGGCCGTGGCACAGAACAGGGCGTCGCTTTCGCTCAATTTGGCGGCCAACGGTGCTCCCCCTGGACCTGTCGACCCGCGCATGGCGAATCCGGACGTGGAGATGGAGGACATTCCGATTGATCCCCGGTTGCTGGACCCGAACTTTGATTCGATAGGACCGGGGCCGAGGGCGGAACCGGGGCCTGATTGTGGTCGTCCTTCGTATCCTCCTCCTCCTCCTCCTGCTCCTCAGGTGTAATCCTCTGGGTGCCGGGTGAAGTGGGTGAGGTTGAAATTTTGTGAATCGTACCAGGAATGAGTAAGAATATCGCGAGAATCATTACTCAGTGGTGCCTGTCTCAGTCAGTAGTTTTATAAGATATACAAGTTAAACAATGTTCATATCCTGCCAAACATTGTGACGTGTTGACGGTCCTGTTTAGCATCTACCAGTTTCGAACGAAGCAAAACATATCCAACATCATCATCACTGCTATTTGAGATCAGACTTAACCGATAAAACCCATGCAAAATAAAAATAAAACCATGCAATGTTTATGTTTTCCAAAATAAATCAAAAAGCTCAGCGGCTGCCATTCTGGCAGCCGCCTACGAAAACCCGAACCAGCAGGTTTTCCTTTTTTTTGTTTTGAACCGTGATTCGAACGGGCAACCCCCATTGAAACTTGGAACGTCCCCGGACCACCCAATTTGACCACCAGGGCTAACTGGGTGATCCGGTTATCATGAGGGATGCGGGACCTAATATGAATACCCTTTATTGGTTGTTTGGGGGACAGGAGAGAGGGAGTGCCAGGGCAGGTGGCTGGCGGACCGGGGGTGGTGCCAGGACAGCTGCCGGAGGTGACCGGGTGGAAGCTGGTGGATGCCCCCGGGCCTGGAAGTGAGGAGGGAGCTGGAGCCGGACGATTGGAACAGCTGGTGAAGTTCCAAGCACGGGGAGTTGCCTGCTGCTGTTACTGGTGAGGTAGTAGTCACGAGGGTTCTCGGGCTCGCAGTTGTAGGACTAAGGAATGCCTCGTTTTGTGTCCCCAAGGTTTGCGAAGGACGGAGTGAGGTGATGGGGCACGTTCCGAGTATACCTTGAAGGATAGAGATGGTGAGTTGGGGGATTACTCAAGCTTGAGAAATGATGGAATGGATAGATGGAAGGAGGACAGATAAGACAACTGAGGACGGTAATCCAGTGGTGATGATCTCTCAGATATCTGGAACTTCCATTGTTCCTCAATGATCAATCCAGATTCGCCACTTTGGGGTGTAAAAGGCTATAAGCTTCCTCTGCTTGGAAAAAGGTAGGTAGGTGTTGTTGTGGCAAACAACGAAACAGATAGAAACAGATTCATCATCATCATCGGATATCTTCAAACACAAATTGATGTTGTATTTGAAGTTTGTCTGCACGCAGTCTTCAGCATCCATGTGAGGTCAACTGTGGATATATAGTTCAATGTCTGGGTTAGGGTTGTTATCATCAATCTAATGCAGTCCCAATTCTTGGCGCGTCCGCATGTTCAAAGTTGTCATGATACGCTGTTCTCCCAATCACCAAAGCCCTCAAGCACCGAAAGCACAATCCCAGTGCGGTCTCAAATGTCTGGATTTCCGACTCTACTTCTATGGGTCAAGAGTCACTACACGTCTAGCCATCTGCATCACGCAGCCCTCGACGACACTCCTGCCCTGCCAGCCCCGCGTAGCTTTCTGCAGCGAACCCACCGACGTTGGCGCGACGCCATCAGGATCACCACCACCTCGACTGACAAGCATCGCAAACTCAGTCTCCGTACAAAGCTGCCTGCCATGGCGAACTCGATTGATACGCTCGAATCCACACACCCCGAACCAGCGCTAGATCCCGGGCCGCGAACATAACAAACAGACCTCCAATACACCCTCGGAGCTCAACGTTGCGCGTCCTTACATCTCCACCCCCGTCGAGAAGTCTAGAGCAACTTCAGCGACACACAGTCTATCACGACCGGATTGATTCGCGATTTCCACTGATTGAGCAAACGGCGGCGCGATCCACCGGCAAAAGACGAAGCAGCATCTTTCTTCGGCCGTCGCGAATTACCCGACTGACACCACCTCCCCGTGACACGATACGTACGGCTGGCCGTACTCTGGCTTCCGACAACCAAGAAACAAGGCGCGAAACTGCACGGGTGATAAATGCATGCTCCGTTTTCGAGGTGCGGAGTATGAGGGAAGCTCTGAAGCTCCAAGACACAAGCGCGCGTTGTGGAGGCGTGCCGTCCCTTGTTGCGCACCGTCACCGAGAGCGAACCGTGACAAAACCGGCCTGTAGGGAAGATGTCCAGATGTCCTGGGCACTTTCATACGGGCCACGGTTCTACTACGTAAGGGTGACATCGCAAGCAGAGTATACAAATGAATATAAGTAAGTTTTTGTCTTTCCATTTCCTGGTTCTATATCATATCATGTCAAATTCATTTCCCTCGTAATATCCGCGAAATGCAAATTGTGCCATACCCCATACCCTTCTACCCGCTGTCGTTGATCCCTAGATAAATGTACCAGTTCGTGTCCCATGCCCGATGCCCTGTGATGTCTCTCTTAAACAAAAGCCAATGGACCCCCAATCCCGATTTCCGTAGATGAATGTGCTAATTTAATTACCGCCCCTTGTTAGCCTTTCTCTGCGCCCACTGGTCCATCACAAACCCGCCCAGCAAGTCCCCGAGAGCTTCCACCTCGCCGCGCTTCTTGCTCGACGAACCACTTCCTCCTCCTCCGCTTCCGCGATTCCGGTCCCGGTCTCTTGACCTATCCCGGCCTCTGTGATCTCTGTCTCTCGACCTCGACCGATCACGATGTCTATCCCTATCCCGCGAGCGATCCCTCTCCCGCGAGCGATCCCCTTTATCACCTGACCCAGGCGAACCTTTCCCGAACCCTTCCATAGCCATCGCGCCCAACGCAGCCGTAGCCACTTTGGCGCCTTTCATCCCCGCCCAGTCGCCCGGCTGCTTACGTGCCGCCAGCGCAGCCATTCCGCCCGCCTGCAGGGCGGCCTTGGCGGCTTTCTGCCACTGCGGTGACATATTCTGCCCTGCTTTCGCCAGTGAAGTAAGGCGTTCTTTTGCCGAAGTAGTTTTTGACCGTTGCAGTCCGGGTCTGGGTGGTTTGGGAGGGGGTACGTCATTCTCTGACCGATGTTCGCGATGGTGGTGGTGGTGCGAAGGGTGGTCGTCATAGTAGGAGGAGTTTAGCCCGCGGTTGTTTGTATGACGGTCATGGTCACGGTGTCGGTGGGGTGAAGGGGAAGAGTGTCTATCCTTGTCACGGCCATGATCTCTGTCGCGAGGGCGGTCATGATCGTCCCGATGTCGTCTTACAGGCGATGGTGAAGAGGAATAAGACTGCCGCTTGTTATTGTGTCTGGAAGTGGGAGAAGAAGAGCGGTGACGGGTGCGCTGGCCGCCGCCGCGGCGGGTATCGTCGTTATTGTCGCGTCTCATGTAGTCGTTTCCGTCGTCCCAGTTGTTGATGCGGCGGAATGGGTCTTCTTGTTTCTTGGGAAAATCCCTTCTTGGCATTTTTCGGCGTTGTAGAGGCAGGAGGGTGTTGCACTACTCTGCCTTACGTATGTGTTGTGTTAAGTGTTTGAAGGTGGATTTAACTTTTTGGGTCTAAAAGTTTGGAGAAATGGTATTAATGGAGAAGAGCAAGGTATGTGGGTAGAATGATTTCGCCACAGAAGAGGGTGTGGTGACAGAGGGGAGTTAAATGCTAAGAAATAAAAGTGGAAATGGCTTCAGTGAGGGAGGCAGCTCACTGCTCGGCTGTTCGGTTACGTCAGGGGTCGCAGTTCGCAGACGCAGTTTGCTAGCAGAGAGGGAAAAACTCACGTTAGCACACACTTGGGCATTTTGGCAGTGGACTTCTTCGCTGTCACGGCCCCATCAGGCGTCGGCCTGTCCACCTGCATTCAAGTGTGCAATTGAAGAAACACAGCCCCATTTTCAGGCGATAGGTGTGCACCGCGGCACGCGGGGGTAGGCGATGCGTGTACGCTCACGACGCTGTTTGCTTGTGAGCCGGAAATTTTTTTTTTGTTTTTTTTTGCCCCTCCAGGTGACCTCCCGAATTAAACGGACCAGTGACTGATGAGAATCGTTCTGTACGATTACGACACCTGTTATGCGTTTTGTGCCGTGTTTGCGCTCTGGTGAGACCTATCACAGGCCTCCTCCGGAAATCGCTCCCATGGTCGAAATGGAATGAGAGAGATGCAGTCAAACCAGAGAATGTCCCGCACCTACCAAAATCCCTTTTCGGCAGAATTAAGGCAACGGTTCGTTGGGCGTCGTCGAAGATCATGGTATCGACCCTCAGACAGCAGCCCTCAAAACTGAAATCGCTCATACAGAGATACATAAAATGACAGAATTCGGCATGATGAGGGCATTCATGTCCATCAGCTGCGCATTGCACCAATCCCTCGCTTGTCTCCCCACGCAGAGAAACAGAAACATCTGCTGATCGGTCTAGACCGCCAAATCAGAATCCGACCTCGTCTGGCGGGAGGGTCGGAGGTCGCCACTGAAAAGCGCGTGGGGGTTGTTGGCATCTCCGGTGGAACAAGCGCTGGAAACTCGGCACGTTTTTAATGGACCTCTTGACCCTGTATGCGTCATAGCGGTCCTACCCTGGGCAACCTTGCAGCTGGGCAAGGGCGGGGTCTACCGGATCACGGCAGTTGTTAGCGTCAGAGGGAGCCATCTCGTCTGGGCTTCCAAAAGTTTCAGAGAATCGTGAGAATGTGGACAAGGAGAACCTGAGCAAGGGTGCTCATTGAAATTCTCCGAGAGCTGGAGACGATGTCACATCGAAATGATACAACTTCATCCACCCACTCCGGGTCCTGGTGGCGTGATCTTGATCTCAAATTCTCAATTACCCCGGACAAGAGAAGGTCAAACGCGAATGCCCTCTGCTGCTACCAAGAACCTCCAATCCCCGGAGTAAACGCCGCGATAAGTGGTTACAGATTGTTGCTGTATCTGAATGCAGGCGCTTATACGTGGTGAGGTATGCTCTATGCTCAGATCGGGATAGTCGGATTCTCATTCAAAGCATATGCCGGAATGCTGGTCTCTCTCCAACGAACGAAAGACGAACGTCCAGTCGAAAGATCGGCGCGAAGCATATCGTAGGATCCTCTTCCTTCTTGAGCTCGACCGCGACTTGAATCCTGACCTTTTTATGTTCACCAATATCGGTAGGCAACTTAGAATGCCACGGGTCATAAAAGTTGGCCCCAAATTCTCCGCCGAACGTCACAATACCCGGCCCCCAACCAGCCTCGTCGCCGTTTTCTTCATCTGTCGACACTTGCCCTTGAATCAAGTCCCTAGCGACAACCTGTGATTCCAAGACTGTGATTACCGCTCTCTCCGTTTTACCATCGTTATAATCGTCAATACCGGCTCTTCCGTCAAGATAACCTGTCATCGTAGCGAGCGCCTCACGACTGTTCTCAAAGAGCAAGCTGTGCAGTTTCGCCTCGAGGTTGATGGTTTTCTGCCGATCGAGGCCGTGGAGGCTCGCCAAAATAATTTGGGGTCTTCCTACGTTCCATCGAGTACAACCAAGAAAGAAACTGACGGGGACGCAGAAGTCTTTGGTCACGCAGGCGACACCGCGCACGAAAAAGGCGGCCCAACTTTTGCTATGCTGAGCCGAGCAGAACGCAACCCGGTCATGGACATCCCAGTGACTTCTTGGAAGAACACGATAGTGGTGGCCTTTCAATATGCCATCCCCGTCTGACTCGATATTGACCCGCAGAGCACAATGCCGGTTTCCTGTAACAGGGTTCCTGTTCTCCCGCATGCCAAAAGGAAACCGCTCTGGGAAGCTTGTGGCAAGAGTCACTCCCTCTACCAGCATTCGGTTGGTGTCCCTCCACGGCCGCCTGACGAGACTATCCTCGCTCACCTTGACCAACATCCAAGGCTTATAGCGGGCATATACTCCGCCTGCAATCTTCCTGACACTAACACCGGCTGGTTGATTTGTTCCGTCTTCAGTGCAAAAAATGTCGAGAATGCACCTGTAGGCGTCATCTTCGTGGTCTGGGTAGTGAATCCAACTGACGATTTTCTCAATGCCTCGGGGATTCATTGTGAGCTTCCTGTAGATTGTGTTTTCCAGGCGCACCGATAATTTCCCACAGTTTTTGAACTGCGATGGGCTCTTGGCCAGAATCGGGGCGTACTCCTTCGTGTCGTCGTCGCTTGTCCAGGCAAAGATGCTCAAATCTGCTTCCAGCTGAATGCATTCTTTCTGCAGTCGGTAAAAGGCCTTCTCTTTCCCTTCGCCGTACAGCAAACTCATATTGACGTTGAAGAGACCCAGCAAGCAATACGCCATGTCCTCCTCTCTGGTCGTTTGCCGTAGACTGGCCCAGCTCATTCTCTTGGCCACGCTGTATTCCTCCACATAGGTCTCACCCCGAAGAAGATCCTCTGGGATTCCGGTGATTTTGCTGATCTCTCGACTGAGGTCAATTTTTGTACCAATCTCTCTCCATTCCTTGTCGAAAAAGACCACATTTCGGGGTGCGATGAGCTCTTGAAGCGTCCATCCCCTGGTAAACCACAGGCAATCGCCCAGTGTGGATCTTTCTGGATCTTTTCGAGAATCATAATCGTACAGATAAACGTAGCATACTGCGGCACGGGCATACCATTTGAACATGGAGTTGATGGCTTCGGTCAACTCCGCCGAAGAGGTCTTGTCGATGCAGCAGGTATCGACCCAGCACCATTCTAACGGATTGTCTTTGTCTCCAGTTTTGGCTAATGAGGCTGTCTGTCGAATCTTGTCGTAGCCTGGCTTGGAAAAACTCTTTGGGTTTCCTAGTTCTTGGAATGAAACTTCGCTCAAGGGGTCCCAAGTATGGGAGAGGATGGCGTACGGCGGAATATCCGAGGAGTCGGGAAAGTATTTGCTCTCGATGCTTAGAGCCCGAGGGTTCCATGTCAAAAGACGCATTCTGTTCCTCGTTGTTGATCTTCCTGTATCTGGGAGGTGATTTGGAGAATGGTACTACAATCTCTGTGTGACTCGGGAAACGATGAGTGGTTCTCGAATTGGGTCTGGTGAGGGGTCGAGAAAGAGTAAGCCTGGCGGGAATACCCAACAGTGGAAATGGTTGGAGAACGAGATATTCGGCAGCCAATATGGCACGCAAGGCAACCAAAGTTGCAGCCAAGCCAAAGCCTTTCAGCTCTCGCTTAGCTTCATGCAAGTGTTAAAGTGTCGCAAATATGCGACCAGAACAATAGCGCAGACAGATCGAGTTTGGTTCAAGATGATATCAATGGCTCGCGGTTTATCCCAACAGGGTTAGCCGGCATTTCAGGGGTTGAATACGTGCGTCTTCCCCAGCACACAAGCATCATCAACCTCTGCCGCGCTCACATTTCTTTCAATGCTCTGGCTTCCTGGTCCACTCGCAAACCTGAGCATATTCTTTTGCCCTTCTCCCTCGCCGTATGGAAGCCAACCTTTCTTCTTCAAGCCATTCTCAGGATCCTCTAGAAAAGCAAGAATGTAGTCCTGCATCGTTTCGGCTACTTTCCTCTGTAGGTCCGTGACTCCTTGTTTCCTTGCATATGTCCCAAAGATCATGGGAACATCACTCGCATGGTATGCACCCATCCAGCTTAGCGGAGTGATGCTCGAAAAGTTGCCGGCGTACTCGTATCGGTAGGTCGTAAGACTATTCTTTTGTCGCGAAACGGTCGTGTTGCTTGCGAGGCAAACGAACACTCCCACTGTGGCTGCGTCTACAGATGGCTGGTAGGGGCCTTCAGTGACGTTGGTTAGAGGGTACCGAGATAATGTGGCCGATTCGTTGGACGTCGTGCTGACAAGGGCCGGTACTTTTGGCGAGAGTCCCTTCTGTGCGCGGAGAGTATAGTTGAAGAAGACACGCTTTTCGTCAGGAACGGGCTTGAACAGCGACAACGCAGGCTTGGTGTTGTTGTCACGGTACTGGCCCATGAAGTTCTGAATCAGCGTCATTGGAACGTGGCGCATGCAGTCCACTTCCGCGATTTTGTCTTCAGGAAAGTCGCAGCCGAGGTTCTTGGCGACAAAAGTAAAATTGCCGTACGAATGATCCGGGTAGCTGATGTTGACCATGGCTGTGCCTGACTGCATAAACATGCCCGCAATCAAGGGGTTGTCGTGGTATGCGTGAGAGACGATATCGACTGCTACACCACCCGCCGAGTGACCCCAGAGGGTGATACGCGAATTGTCGCCTCCAAAGAAACCGATGTTGGCGTATACCCATTCCAAAGCTGCCCGCTGATCCATGATTCCGACATTCTGCTCTTCTAAACCTGCAGCCCAGGGAAAGCCGGCTATGTTGACGCGATAGTTCGCGGTGACGACGATATGACTCTGTGTGCGCTGGACCCAGGGTGTGGGCTTTTGGTAGGTCACGTCAACGCCTCCCGAAACAAAATCACCACCTGGCAAGAATAGAGCGACGGGAAGATTCGAGTCGGCCGTGGCGTTGGTCGGTGTCCAGATTGCGAGGTACAGGCAGTCTTCGGACGAGGCCTGGGCCATCGCGCCCGCTGTAAGGCTTTGGCCATAGACTCCAATGGCAAAGTCGGTGATGTTGGAGTTCCACGTGGTAAGGTTTTTGGTCAAGTATTGAGGGCACGAGGGTGGGAAGCGGTAGGCAAAAGATCGACGGAGGGAGGGTCCGACAGGCACGGGAGGAAGCCATCTGTGCTTCCCAATCGGTGGCTCGGCGTAGGCGATACTGCGGAACTGACGAACATTGGGGAAGTCGGGGTCGATGAGTCCAGTGTAGATACCGGTCGTGGCCTTGATGGTCAGGTTCTTCTTCGATGTGAGAGTAGTTTGATCTTCAGCTGCTAAAACTGCAGTGAGCAGCAGAAAGAAGGGCAGCAGGAAGCGAATGGACCACATGATGGACAGTATGACCAACTGGATGATGCCGAAACTTAATCACGCAAGTAAGAGAATTTTTGAATCAAGGAAGGAGCTCCTCGAACCTGGAAACTGGGTCGACACGCACTTCAGTATTTGAATCATCTGCAGTCATCCTGTTGGCCGCTTTCCTCCATTTCCCCATTCCACAATCCACACCTCGCTGCCGAACTTGACCGCCGGGTTCTGCCACCTGCATCGATAACACGGAATGATGCGGGCATCGGTGTCATTGGATGTCGAGCTCGATAAAGTTGACGAGGAACGTTGCTCTGCTGCCACGGCTAAATCCGAATGCTAGGGAATCGTCATTCATCTTTGGGGTTGGCTACGACCCTATTCGATTGCCGACCTTCCATTTCCAGATGCGTGGCATTGCTTGTTCCTGTCTTTGTATGCAAAGCACATACTTCGTTATTCTTGCATGGACTGGAGTTGCGAGTCTTTGTTCCCGGAACAATCGCGTTGTCTCTGGTCATTATCCCTCATCATGTCTCTACCAGTTTGAACCTGCCATCCGCCGACCTTGCATGAGTCGCGAACAGGGTGATTGAAGGCTCTGGAAACCAGCTATTTAACATTCCAGGTTGTTTAAGACAATTTAATTATATCCGTCCTCGGACTCCTCTGTCTGCTCCCCATCTCAGGAACCCAAAAGGCAACGTTCTATCACAAGAAAGTGGCGGACCAATAGAAGCGTACCTAACTCCTACAGTCGGAGAATTCGTCTTTTCATAATGGCTAGTTCCAATAGCAATGCTGACCAGCCTAATAATTGCTTTTACTTGATCTGCAACCATGAAGCCCACAGACTGTCCTTCGATCACGTCAATGAATTCTACATCTTCATTCCCCTATCCCTCGCGCTTAGGTACGATCACAATCTGTCCCGAGACCAAGTTCGACTGGAGTGGCAGAATGACGACAAGATCGTTGCACGTACCAAGTGTGCAATCGGCCAGTTTTGGTCCCTCTTCAAGCAACTGCCTGCCCTGGAAGTGCCCTACTGGAGTTCGGCGGATACCTGGCTCGAGGAGGTTGCCTATGTCGAGTTCGAGTCCGGCAGCGAACCGATTGGCCTCCGCGTGGGAGTCAGACGTAGAAATACAGATCGCATCAAGAACTCTGACGAGCCTCTCGACGTAACATTGGAACCAGATGCTCCGCGTGGAGTCGTTGTTGGCACTCTCGCAAGCAAAAGATTCAAGCCGCGTACCAACGGAGGAATAGCCCGCAGTGCAGTGGGCAAGGCCCTGAAGGCGTTGTGGGTGAAGGCTGTCAAGAAAGCCTAGGGCATTTTACCAGTGTTCTCCATTGCTTCATCTCGCAGGGCAGTTCTCCAACTGCCGAGTTGATTTCCAGCCATCTACTACTTGAAAATATGATTTATATTATATCCATTAATAAATTGAAACTTTGCTCCCCAATATGATTTCCTCTCTTTGGTGTCTGTGACGTTTTGTATGACCAAGATATGACTTTTGTCAGCAACTGCTCTTTCGACCTTGAACCTGAAGCCAGCCATGCCCTCTCATTAACGACGGTACCTCAAGTTTCCAAAATTGAACTTTGCTATCAGAAGCCATCTCTTGAAAAGCTTAAAGCTGCCTTATCTGTAGACAACAAGTGGTATAGTCTTTTGCTTTGACGGTATAACCTTGTTAATCGATGAAAAGCCACACTGGCGCAGATCATCGGCCATCGACAGGGGACAGCCATGCCGTGAGGCATTCTCACTGAAGAAACATCATGATGAATAGGGGCCCCATTTCGAATCTTGATTAAAGTTGCTAACGATATTCTGAGCATGGCTTTCCGCTCACTTCAGCCAGACGAGAAGAACCGTTTTGCGCAGAGTGGCCACTATCGACACTGATTTCGAGTTTCTCTTCTGAAGCTGTTGTTCTCAGACAGTGACCCTGAAATTTCTTTGTTAGCAGAGGAACTCGCTCTTTGTTGTGTTCTTCCACCGACCGCCCAATATATGAAGCCACATGAACTTGTACAAGTACAATATGATTGTTCTCCTGTATCTTCTTCGTTCGGATCTCAACCGCCATATTGTCTCCATCCAGCAAGGATTCAAGCCATCGCGGATCACAGATATATAACATCCGTCATGCTCATCCCTATCTGTATCAACAGCATCATCAACTCAAAGCCTCATCTCGAAGCTTCTTGACCAAAAAGGGTTCCCAAAAGCGAAAGGTAAAAACCATTCCAACTATCCCCGTTTTCCCAAGAAACAAGTTCTTAAAAAACTAACCATGGCCGGTCACGATAACAACCACCCCCTCCACCAAGGCTTCAGCCCAGACTCCGGCATCGGCGATCCCTTCTACGACTCAGAGGACCCGATCTACTCCGAGACCCACGTCGCAGGCCCGAACTTCACGCTCGACGGCCGCGAGATCCCTTCGGCGATGGACTACCGCATCCAGCTCGTAGGCGAGGACTTCAACCTCGACAGGATCAACATCTTCCACGTCTTCATCCCGATGCCGCTCGTCGCTCAGTGGGATCCGGACGTCACCCTCGACACCATCCTGCGGGCTACCAACAGCGAGCTTCCGTCACTCTGCCGGTGGGCGTACACCATCATCGAGTACAAAATTGGTACCATGATTCTGCAGTCCTCGAGTAACCCAAACTTTCGTCTAAGCTGGCAGACTGCGCAGCACTTTCAAGTGCAGATCGTACGGAATATCTTTACCATGAGGGAAGGGCAGCCGGACCAGTACACGGGTTGGCTGCCTACGGGGTTCCAGATCACTATCAGTAGACTTCCGGCCTATAGGGTACCGCCTGAGGAAGCTGAAGCTGATGCGTATATTCGCATGGACACGGTGGTGCAGCCAAATGGCATTGTCGCCGGGTTCGTACATAACTAGTTGCTTCGTCTTTTCTCGAAGTATCGTTTCCTTCTTCCTTTTGTCTGCTCCTGATATTATTCAGCGGCTGACAGGCGAACCTTGCAGGCAAAAGTTCCCAATTCAGTCTTCGACTGGTAAGTAATAATAGACTTTCATTTTCTCTTTGCTCCTCATTTCCACCTCGCTCTAACCATGTGATCGTACCTGGGATATCTCTTCTTTGTAACAGTCCCCCGCACCTCCTGAAACCATGGCATATCACCAAAATGCGACGTGAATGCCGCCTTTGTGCGCTGTTCAAGGATGTTTGATTCATGATGTTACATTGTTGTTCATCACCTAGTTGCAACTCCCCAGTCTACTCTCTTCGAAGAATTAAAGGTTGCTTAGCTCAGGATCCCCCACTCCCCGGCTCTTGAAGTTCCAAGACTTTTAGCATCATCCATCTACCGACCCAAATTACTCCACGAGAAATATATCTATCACCATGTCTCAACAAAAATCAGTTCATACAAGAAAAAAAAGAAAAAAAGAAAACACTCATTTCGGCCTCTGCGCCTCCACCCAAGGGTTGAAATCCACCGGCTGGGTATTATCCGTCGGTTCCGGCATCACCCTCTCGTATTTGCCCGTGTAGTTGGCGTAGACATACGCCTCGTAATCGAATGTCCAGTCGTGTTTTCCTTTCTTGATGTTGGTGCACTGCTCGCCCTCGCTGCCGCGCTTCCACCCGTTGTCGCACTCGTGATCCGGGCACCGGCGGTCAAACCCCAACGTCAGCTTGTACTTGGCGTCGTGCCACCAGCCCGTCTGCGAACCCTTCGCGATGCGTATTTGCCGCCAGGCCTCGTACAGTTCCTCGGCGTCGCACACGAGCTCGCCGCCCGCGGGCTCCTCCTTTATGCCCTTGAACTTGGCCTTGACGTGGTGCGGCTCGATCATGTCTTTGACGCCGCGGTAGTTGCAGATGTAGGCCACGCTCTTGTTGATGGTGCACCGGATCTTGCCGTGGTACGGGATGTTGCGGCGCTTGCAAAAGATCTCGTGCAGGCACTCGATGGCCTGGTCCATCTCACAGTCTTCGATCTCGTTGTAGGAACCCCAGATCTCGGGGCCCTTGTAGCCGGACTTCAAGTCGGAGTAGCTCGCTGTCAGTTGGGCTGAGGCCAGACTGGCGAGGGCCAGGAGGTGGACGACGCGCATGTTGTTGTTGTTTTGGAAAGAGAGTGGGAAAGGAGGACTGAGCTTTGGTGAGCAGAAAGTCTCCTACGATGCCTGCTGGCTTCGTTGTTGTCAAGGTGCGAAGAGTTGGAGATGGATCTTCTGGATTTTGCACAGGAAGAGGCCAGGTTCCAGGTTCTTATCCTGTGCTTTGGTGACTTGGTCGGAGCTCCGATATTTTCGAGTCATTGGGCAAACAGAATATCCTCGTCTTCGATATTTCTGTTTTCATGCAAAGCTAGCTGTTAGCTGTATTATCGTGAGCCTCAATGACGAGGTGGCTCTGTCAATGCCAGTGATGCGGTTTTGGTGCTGACATGATACACTCTCTAACTCTATTCCTGACGCAACAGTACCGAGTTTCAGAAGAGTGCCGGTGACTACGGACCTGCAAACGTTACGATGGTAAAGGTCTGATGACCTGAGGAACAAGGATGAGCAAGAATTTTCAAGCCTATTCCGGGGAACCATCTCGAGGTAAGCCGCCTCAGTCATCCGATAGTTGTTGCTTGACAGCTTACCATGCTTGGAGAAAGCGCGCCGTATAAACGCCGAAATCAACTGGGTCTTAATTGCCGCTTCTCCAGATCATTCCAACGACAATAAGAAATCAAGGCAAGTTCAATGGATAATGGCATGCCTTCTACCTATCTCGCGATCAAGTCGCTACAATATTGACGAGTATGCATGTCGTGTCAAATGCTTACGGGGGCAGAAAGGTCAAAGTCAAAATGATCCAATGGAACTGTGTGCTTTTGTCCTTTGTTCCCTTGTTGCTGGCTTTCTTTTAGCTCCTTCCATCGAATTGACGTCCTGGGGTGCACTAATGCTGGAACGCTGAAGCACGAGCACCAACAAGTGTGATCTCAGGGTCCGAAGTCCTCCTACCCCACAGGTCGACGGGACCGGCCGACTCCAGATGGAAAGACCCCATCATCAATCGCATTGCTCAATCAACCAGAAGAAGTGCATCTATTCTTCAGAATAGCAATCCCCAACGGGCATTTTCTATCTAGTAGTTTCGTTTCTTGGTGCAGTGGTGCATCAATGTTGCGGAACAGAGAGACTCAACTAGACCACATTCCCCTTCCGCGAATGAAGTTGTACCTGGAAAAGGACCCTCGGCCTGCGAGCGGCAATGAGGCTTCAAATGTGAAGACAGAAAACAACCTGCTATTAAACCTCTTCAGTTTTCACACACTTCCAAATGCTTTCAAGACGAATTACCTCGGCTCGGAAAGCCCAGACAGTCCCCAGAGACCTGATAAGGAGAGGATAAGGGTTAGGGTCCTGACAGCATCCGGAACAGTTGCCCCGCCCATCAAGAGTGAGCATTGTTATGACGTAATGCGTCACCCTCCAGCCTCCAACACGAAGACACGCGGCAGGATTTTCGTCTCGCCGCCATTGTGATGCATCCATCCAGTCAGGCCACTGGTGCACTGCCCTCTTGATAAAACCACGATATTTTCCTTTGAGAAATCCACCCGTTTTCCTTCTCCATCAGAAAACTGCTTTCAAATCAATACTTCGTAAACCACGAACGATAACTGAACCACCAAAATTCCAAGACGGTCAAGCTTTAGCCAAGCATTCACGATAACTTCTTTCGGACTACCCCACCTCCTGACATCATGACTTCCGCCCAAGCAAGCCCCGCCCAGAACCAGCCGATGGCTGTGGGACAGCAACAGAATGTTCAGCAACCACAGCGCGCACATTTGCAGACTGCGCAACCTGCTGGGTTCCAGCCGATGAGTATGTTTCACCACCTCCAATCCGTCAGAAAACAAATTGACTGACTGACTTGATGACAGACCCCCAACAACCGCATCCCGAATCCGAGCTGGGACTGCGGGGTGGTAATCGCGGCGGTCTTTGCCCTGGGCGGTTTTGCTTCTGCGTGCCATGCCCCCTCCCCTGCGATTGCTGCATTATTTAAGTTTGGCAGTCGGCGGGACATAATATTTTTCCTTTCCCTTTTTTGGTATTCTGTCTGGAGTCGGAACACAGAACAGACGTTCATACAAATACTAGCAAGCGTTCGTCCTCAAATTACAATACAACTCGTTTCTTCCGCACGATAGGTTTGCTGCCTTGAACATGATTCCAAAGCTGCAGGAACCTGCAGATATTCGTATCCACCGGCTCCTCTCACTTCCGGGACCGACCGAAGCATGGGGGTTAGGGTAGGCTGGAATCTTTTTGTGCGTCCATTTTGCTAATCTTCCCTTGTCAACCTGAAAAGAATGCTAATGTTAACTGTGCATCGCATCGCATTCACTCACCACTGCAGTCAACAGAAAACAAGGCAAACTGCACCTGCAATAGTCGACATCCCCCCGAAACCCCAAATCTGCAAGGCACACGACGATATCGTAGATCAGCCACAATGTATCCCACTTCCCGGATTTATTTCCGCCCCAGCGCAGTGAATTCAGGACACCACCTCAGCCTCCAACAATATACCAAGGAAGAACCTCCGGGTATTCCGCGGGGAACGGAATGGAGTCGTACGCATACAGGAACAAGCAACGCAAAAGCTCTCAAGTTAGCGTAAAAGGCAGCGGGACAATTGTTCCTCGACTTGGCCGCCCGGCAGTTGCTAAGCCAAGGTCCGTCCCGTCTCGGTGGATCGCCAGTTAAAAATCATAATGTCATCGACTCATCACTTTTCTCTTTCGTCCATCGGGATCCACTTTTGACGACAACACAACCACTAACAATCTGGATTTCCTGTTCCCTCGCCGTTGTCCCTGATCCCGCTCGACAACGTTCGATTGCATCGTTCGGGATGGGCAGAGTTTTTCAGATGGGACCCGTCAACCGAGATCGGGACTTTCCCTACAATGGAACCTGAAAACCATTTCGAGAAGCTTGGATGACGACCTTGACTGCCCTGGTTCTTGGCGATGTCTTTGCTACCCGCAAGACTGCGAATACTTGCCCCTATGTCTTTGAGGTACACTGTACTGTGTCATGGCATGTTGTTGCTTGGTTTTTGAGGTTCGGATGCTACCTGGAATCACTGGAAAAATGCCCGGATTGGGCGAGTCATCGCGAAGATCGGTGAAATAAATGATGGAAAACTACCAAGCTTTGACATGGATTTTTGGACACTAGCTGTGTGATCCCCGGCCCATCCCTCCGGGTATGATGGGACGATAGGAGTTATAAGATCGGGTTCATCCTCCCGATTCTCGTCTTAGCTTTTTCTCTTACTCACCATCAAAGTCATGCCAGGTTGTGCCGTTCGTCAGCCAAACAAACACCAAAAAATGGTAGGGTTCAAGACCTCCACCCTCGCAGCTCTGCTGTCTCTAGCAGCCCGTTCGGCCGCTGTCCCCGTTGTTTCGGAGCCCACCACAACCTTCACTTCAGAGCCCGCAATCACACCTCCTGTGCGGCCACATACCAACGTGACCGAGCATGGTCCTTACACCGGCCCATCTCCAACCACTACCGGCGCGAAGACCACAACCGTTGTTCTAGCCCCGTCTATCCCCGCCCTCCCCCCTGGACCCGACGCGTTCAAGTATCCCAGTGACGGTAACTTGCACGCTCCACTACCTGCGCCTTACACACCATCGGGAGGCGTTGGAACCAACGGCTCTGCGCCGGTCTACAGGGTCCTGTCGGACTTTGACTACGAGTCCATTGCCCTCGCGCTCTACCAAGAATGGATCGAGTTGGACCTTTTCCACTGGGGTCTCGCAAGGTTCTCCGAGGAGGATTTCCTCGAGGCCGGCCTGACCGCTGAGGATCGCTTCCTCATCGAGCACATGGCGAACCAGGAAGTCGGCCACGCCACTCTCCTCAGCAACATGCTCGGCCCCTCTGCCCCCCAAATGTGCAAGTACAATTACCCTGTGAACACCGTCCGCGAGTACATCGACTTCTGCCAGAAGCTCACTCGCTACGGTGAGGCGGGTGTCTATGGTTTCCTGAACCACCTCAACGCCCACGATGTCGGTCAGATGCTGCTGCAGTCCATCACCACCGAGGCTCGCCAGCAGCTCATCTTCCGCCAGTTTGAGGGTCTCTTCCCCATGCCCGAGTGGTTCCAGGTTGGCATTCCTCAGTCTTGGGCCTGGACTCTCCTGGCTCCCTTCATCTCGGAGTGCCCCGCCAACCAGACCCGCCTCGTCTGGCAGAACTACCCCGCCCTGCACATCCTGAACCAGCCCAACCCCCTCCGCATCAACGGCTCCAACGTCTTCAACGAGACCGTCGACAAGTACACCAGCACCTCCAGCGAAGAGGAGATTGAGGAGGGTGAGAGCTGCCTCAACGCCACCGAGGTCGGCGTGAACTGCTCTCCCGCTATCACCCACAACCGCACCAACTCTCTCTCTTACCCCGGCCGCCAGGTCTTCCTCGAGTGGGATGAGCCCGGTCAGCTCGTGGGCCCCAACAACAGCTATGTCACCAACACTACTGCCAACCCTCCCGTCTTCGCCGCTTGGGTCAGCCAGCTGAACGTCACCTACACCCCCCTGCAGGAGATTGGGCACAACAAGGCCTGGACCATCCAGCCCAACATGAGCACCTTTGAGGGTGACCCGGCTGTCAACGGCACCATCTTCCTTGTCCTCACCGACCTGGACCTCTATGTCACCCCCTACAATATCTCCATGCTTAACCCCCACGTGTATGCCGTCGGCATGTACCAGTCCGGTTAAAGTTGATTTTCCGTCTTGTCATAATCAAAATGAATGATGATGAAATGGATTTAATTACTTTTGCAGGAGTGGGAGTCGGAGTCAGCGAGTTATGTACTAATTGTGAATATGTATTTGTAATTGGGAGAGAAGTATTTGTAGGTAGCATTGTCAGATGTTGTGAGAGTTGGTGATACCATGGGCGGCAGGATTGCCGTGCTGTTCTCTATTCCCTCCTTTTTTGTCAACTTTCAGTTGTAATCATAATCAACATTGTTATCATCACTCCTCTAGATTTCATTTCGTGTACGCGTGAAATGTGCTATTGTTGCTCGGCCAGGCATAGTTCAGTTCATCCCCAGGGTTGTTGAAAGAAGTGGTGATTATTATTATGTTTCAGCTATTTACAACTGTCTCGATGTTGAGCTCACCGCTGGCCTGCCTTGCCTTGTCCAGGGTTATCTAGGTACCCAGGGTTGTGATACGTGCAAACCCCATCCCCTCTCCGTAGAATACTCCATGTGCCACCAAAGTTAGTTATTTTCCCAACACCGTGCCCTACTCCGTCTAACCAACTGCCAACACTCCCATCGCTTCATGAATCTCCGTGAACAGAATTAACGCTCACCACCCCCAGCAACCATCTCCATAAACGCCAACAACTTTTCCGGCCCCTCGCCGAACATGCCATCCGCCATACTCCACCCCTCGGTGATCGTCTCGATGGCGCGGGGGAACATGTCCTCTTCGTACTCTTTCACAGCTTTATCTACCCGTTCAACCCCATAGGCGGCAATGGCTTCCGCTAGCCTGAGTGCGTCGGTCATGGCTAGATTGACTCCTTCCCCGTTGGGTATGCACAAGTGCGCGGCATCCCCTATCAGCGTCAGGCCCGGGACAGATTTCCAGGATTCGGTGATGCTCTCTTTGGAGAGGGAGTAGAGCGGCCAAGGGCGGAAATTCGTCCCGTTTTTGATCAGGGAGTGGTACTCTTCGTCCCAGTCTGCGAAGAATCTGTCTGAGAGGAGGATGTTGCGGAGATTGGTTTCGGTTTCCTCGGTGGTGAGATTAGGCTGAGGAGAAAGGGAATGGGACTGGAAAAAGCCGGGGGGCACGGAAACACCGAAATAGGTACGGTAGGAGGAGTCGCCTTGGCGCTGGGAGATGACGAGCTTTTGGTCGCCGATGGCTATGAACATCCCTGCCCCCATGCGAGAGGCGACGGTAGGGTGGAGGGGGTTGGTGAGGGTGATGCGGGTTTCTATGTAGGATTTGCCTGTGTACGTCGGGGTTGAGGTGGTGATCTGTTCAATGGTTAGTATAGGGGTTGGAAGGGGGTAGTAAAGATGAGGACGACGGGGTAAAGGGGCAGGGAGGGCCGGATGAAGGGTTGAGGGAACGAGGAAAAGTAAACGGGGGTTCATACCAACGAGCGGAGTTTACTCCACGCTCCATCTGCCCCAACCACCAACTTAAACCCTGACAACTTCGCCTCGTTGGAAAAGGTCAATACTGGCTTGTTGCTCTCGGGGTCCAAAGAGGCAGAAACAAGTCCATGTCCCCATTTTATTTTCTCATGTGGGATCGAGACGATAAGGATCTGCCGAAGCTGAAGGCGATCGATTTCCGGACGATCTTGTCCCTCGCCGCCTTTCAGCAGGCGTTTGCCGTGCTTGTCGGCGATGGTCATGGCTGTGTCTTCGTATCTAGCCAGCTTCTGGAATTCTTCGAACAGTCCCGCCTCTCGCAGGGCATGCTGTCCGGTTTCAGGATGGATGTCCAGGCTGCCGCCTGCGCGGTTGGAGATATCGGGGGAGGCATCGCGCTCAAAGACCACGTAGTCGATGCCTTTAACCTCGAGGAGGCGGGCGAGGGTTAGGCCGGCAGGGCCGGCGCCTATGATTGCTATTGAGGGGGGTGACATTTTTGTGCTGGGTTGTGTTTGACAAATCGATAAGTGTATATGGGTGTAGAACAACGAATACCATCAAAGTGGGTTGGGTAAGGCAGCGCTTTATACAAGATGGTGAAAGGAATCATTGGGGTCTACTGCAAGGTATCTCGTCGGCGGTCGGCATACTGCGATGTCCGAACACAATGGAGTGATTTGGAACGAATGGAATGCGGCGTAGGGATCAACATGTCCAGCGACATTTGAGAGGGCTGAATCCTTCCAGGTACACATAGCGAGCTATAGAAATGTTTGATTGTAGGGATCGGAAAGTTGAGGTGCAACTTCTCGCATTTGCAAGGTTACATCGTGAGAAAACATCAGGTGTTGAACGCGTAAACAGAAGTGTTTGTTGGCGCCTCGCCTTTGACTCGCAGAGGCCGATATCACCGAGGGTGTGCAAGGGTTACGTACGCCATGTATGGTGGCTTTTGAAGTGAAGCAAAGAAAAAACATTAGAAGCTTAGTGTGAAAGAACCCTCTTGAGAATTTTTGGGATTTGATATGCTGTTGAACTGAAGAACTGGGGTGCAAGTCCTCCCAAGATGGAGATGTCAGGGTGATGATTGCGCAGTCAGAACCCAGAACCCAGCATGTGGCATGGGCTTCTTCGAGATTGAGCGGAGTTATTCGGGGATACGATCAAAAGGCCCCTAAACGTCAAGTTTCGTGAGCGTTGGAATCCTGACTGGAAGCAGATTGCAGTATTGATTCGATAATATTCAACTGCCTCCTGATACCTATCGTGGAAATGTGGAAATCTTCGTGAATGGTTGCCTTCAGTACTTTTTGTGCGGTAATTATCAGAAGCGCAGATGGGAGTGAGGTTGGATCCCCTCCAATCGGGAGCACAGCCAGAAATGACATCACGACAAGAGAGAAACCCCGGTCTCGACCAAAAAAGCTTGTCTTCCACCTCGAACCTCCGTCTAACACACTGCCGTCAACACTTATCTCAAACAACATTGAGAACAACGACACTTATTTCCTTTATCCTAGGACTCCTCATTGTATTTCACAGTCAGTTCAACATTCGGATCTGACGAAAATGTTGAGATCTCCTCAAAACCTGAGAGCTGCCTCGGCGATTCGCGTGTCAAGCATTGCAAGCCAAAACTCCACTGCTCTTGGCCTCCCATACTCAACATCTTCAAATGCAACTGCCGGACAAGGAGGAGAAGCACAGAAGACATCTTCAGCATCAAATGTAACTTGCCTCCTTCAAAATACATCGTTATCGTTGGTGTCCAAAAAGCTGACCGATATGGAACCAAGGCTGCACCACCCCCAAGTGCAGAGCAACGTAAAAAGAAAAAGACACTAGCAGAACTGGATGAGGAACTAAAACAGAAGATGGAAGGTCTGGCAGGGGATGGCGGGGAGTCAGGCGTGGAGTACGAGAACGGCAAGCCGGTTGCGATGAAGAGGTCTGTGAAGGACAACATGTTTCGGTATATTTAGGTATGCATGTTGAACGCTCAGATATGCGTCGAATATGAATGATATTCAAATGATCCTGACGAATAGCTGAGGACTCTCCACCTTTGTAAGAATAATTGACTCATAGACTTCATAAGGGGTATCACCAAACATGTGTGTTCTGATACGTCGCTCGTGATCCCGAAAACACGGATGCTCCTGTATGCGTGGACCTTACCCCCTTTCCCTTCTTCTTCTTCTTTCTCTTTCTCGCCTTCTCACCTCCTCGCGGCCCTCCCCTCGTCTCTCTTCCTCTTCTCGTTCTTGTTCTTCCTGGCGGCGTCTGCGTTCCAAGATACGAAGCTCCTCTGACACTCCAGGTTAGACCAACACCGCTTATGCATGCAATCAAATGAGACGGGTACAAACCTTCTGATATCGTATCCTTAGGTAGGATTGCCGATGCCACTACCAGAGGTTCCACAGGAAACTCTGAGTTGGCAGGAAACATGGCGTCATAGCCATAGGATATGTTGAGTACAACATGGAACTTGTCCTCGAACATGTCCTTCTCGCACTCGTAAGCCAGGCGTATCGTACCTTCCGTCCAGATTGTCCTTTTGGAGGACGAGGATAATGGCCTCCGGTCCGAGCTATCAACATCTTTAGATTGGAAACCGGCTCTCTTAAGCAGATCATAGTAGGACACAATGGGGCCCAGCTGGTTCCCTGAATCCCACATGACCTTTCCTTCCGCCAATGCACCACCGCCAGCCTTTGCAGCAAACCATACTGTAAATTCGTTCGAAGGATTATCGGAGGGAGACCCATTCTTCTATTGTTAGTGGATATTATTAGATATCGATAACGTTACTGCACTAGACAATCATACCTGGGAGTAGTGCATGATTGTCCCTGGTGACGTTATCGTTGTGTAGTCAGATCCAGTTGTAGAGAATGTCCCGTCACAGTCGTACACACTGGTCGGTGTTTCAGGCGCTTCACTACTGTCATGCACTTCGTTGTGTGCCTCTCCCGTTCATCTTTCCTCATCGGAATTCGTTTGCCGCAGGGTTTGCGGGAGTCCGTCCTGGCCCTCAGACCTATCCCCGTATGCACCGATATCCGGTTGTGCCTCTCCCTGCCAATCGTGGTCAACGAGATTTGTCTGCCGCGTGGTCTGCGGGAGTTGGTCTTGTGTCTCTGAGCTATCATTGTATGAGCCGATGTCCAGCTGTACCGCTGGAAGAGTGGCAGTCAAGTCGTCGAGCGGAACATCAGTTGCTGGGCCATGTGTTGCCCCATATGCATGCCGTACGTCCGCATATATTTCCTGGCCGTCGTGACACCCCAACGTCGTTGCCGCATCAGTCGAGGCACCATGGTATCCAGAGTTACCCGACTGCTCTCGATTCGCATATCCTCCTACTTCTGACTCGTGATATTCAACTTTCGGACGAGTGAGGTTATCGGACGGGGCGCTGTTGTCGGTGATCCCATGTGGATGATCATCCTTGCCATGATAATACGAAAGGTTGGAATAAAGCGAAGGGGAATCATATTGGTATTGTGACATGGGGGAGGTCGTCAGTCGGTCACCCCCCTGAGATTGACCGGTCTTGCCATGCATGGTCGGCTGGTTCAACGTTTGACGAGTCGCTTGGATCGAAGTACATGTGATCCTCATATGGCTCTTGATTGTAGGTCGGTTCGGCGCATGATGCTTGATGTTGTGATCCGCTGTTCGGCTGGCTGCTCTTCCCCTTGCCCTGGTTTCTTCCCTTCTTGTTGGAACTCATACTAGTGTCGTCGTGGGTGGCCCGACGGGATTTGTGACAGACCGAAACCCCCGATGTCGATCAGACATTTGCGGTGTCAGTCTCAGCCACAGTCGACGAAATTTGTGACCAAAATTGAAAGCGAGAATTGCCGAGCTCACAGGTCGGAACAACAAACTACTACGAAAGGCCGACGGGGCCCAATGCCTCGACGAGGCTCTGGTATCCCGCAGCTTTGATGTCTCGCTTTCTAATGCCCGCATATTTGTCAAAATTACCGTATATACGATGTAGCTAGCTACTTCTTCCCAACTTCAACTGTAACTATCTTCCTACGGTGGCGGGAAAAAGTGGTTGCACGTGGTAGCTCCGCATAGCATGGCCTCAACTCCCCTCTTGCCCATAGGTGCCTTTACTTGATCTACCACGAGGATTTCCTTTGAATCGAGTGCTAAAATAGGGTTGACAAGACGGTTGGACATTGTGTGCATGTGCTCACACCGATTCAACAAAGAAAGGAAGCGTTGGAAAATCGCAAAGCTGAAACGGGAACCAAGATTTCACCATTCTGAAGTGCAGAGCAATAGAAAAAAGAACCATGGAAAGAAACTGGCATCAATTCTGTACATCCAGAGGTGGTTTACAGTTCCTTGTGACCGAACTGTTAACTGAAATTAAGAGAAATGAGCCAAAGTTCAATTTCCCGATCACGCTCTAAGGTAAAAAGTATCGCCGGGAGAGACGGGGAAAGGCCGGCAGCAATCATGATGGAGTATTCAAGTCCCGATAACTGCCAGGGCAACGCGGCAGGCTTGCAGTACTGAGGTGGGGAGAGTTTTCCCATGGTCCAGATTGGTCAAGGATCAGGGATAAGATGGTCGTCCGGTAGACCAGTCTGCACCTTAGATCGTTTTTTGTATTGCCAGTACTCGTATGTTATCATTATTTCTTTCTGTCATGATCTCCTCTCCTTTAGAACGACCATTTATCCACTCTCTCCTGAAACTTTGGCTTTTCATGTCGCCCTTTCTTGAGTAGCTCTCGGTGTTCAGTACTGCTTACCACTATATGTAGCCAAATGACAGGAAAGCCAAGGGGCGGATCGTCTGACATTATCTAGAAACGATGAAGCGCATGTATATAAAGCGAGGGAGTGCAGAACACTCAAAGGAAAAGCACACCGGTAATAAACCTGTCTCTAGCCGCTATATGCTTATCATTTCTCATACGTGGAAGACAATTTGGGGGCTTTGTATGGTGTGTGCCTCACTCTAGGTAACTGTACCTACTCAAATGCTCAATCTCTGGCCAAATACTTGGAACCGAGGTAAAGTTGAAAGTCGGAACAAGCCCAAAGACCTCACAACTTCCCTTTTCCCTCCTCTCCTTGTTCCTCTCCTTCGCTATCTGCCCTCTCGTTTTTCATCTTTTCCTTTTACCGCTCCTTACGTGCTCTCCTATCTTCTGTTGCTCTCCGTGTCGCTTCTTCCGGGTCCGAGTCACCGTTCCCACTTTGCGCGTGAAGCGTCTCTTGTTGGAATGCTTCCAGCATGTCAGCACATCTTCGCCACTCGTCAAGGGGCTTGGTCCGACAACTCTTACCCGGCATCATATGTGTGTTCGGTTGACCAACATCTTCCTGGGCATGTGCAGTCATGGCCTCAGGCTGGTTATTTCCCCCGGTAACCTGATCGGCGCCCATCGTATCGTCGGGAGGATGGGGAATGAGGCCATAACCAGGCGGCGGATTGTGTCCAGCCTGCAAATTAGGTCCAGCCTGCACATTATACCCAGGCGACAACCGAGTTCCTCATGGGAATGGAAGAAGGGATTTGAAGCTGCCCGTTCGGGGGTTGGAACTGATGGTCATCCTGGAGAGTTGTGTGCTCAAAGGCCGGTATAAGGGTCTCAGCAGGATGGGCTGCAGCGTCATCCTCAAACTCTCCATGGTCGAAGAATTCGAGAGGCTCGAAAATTCCGTGCGGTCCCTGTAGTCCGACCCATCACTGATTGCTATGTCGGACAGGTAATCGACTCCTCGATCTCTGCTCATAGTGTTGGAGGTGTGAGAGAGGTTAAGACGTCGCAGTTGAAGGTGACAGAGCTTGTGAACAACCGATCACGTGTGCGCGTTGATCCAGTTGATTGTTCTGACCGATCTTTGGAGAACTTCACCATGAGGTTCTGATGGAAAGGAGAGCAGCATTTAACCCAAAATTGAAGGTAGTTTTGTATTGGAATACACCATGATATAAGCCCATAACATAGACGAATGGTCCCGTAATTCCTCAAGTGCCCAAGTGTTTCAGCTTGTAGTCCATCTAACGTCAATCCGTTCTTACCAGGCCATATGTGAGATAACTCACCGTGCGGCCTCTGTCTTCGGCAAGCTGTCTGACCATAGTGATCACGATCCGATCAAAAAGCGTCTTGCCTATCCCATCTAGGTGAATCGTCCTTTTTCTTTCCTTTCTTTCGCCTTCCTCCGTTTCTCTTTCTCAGCTGCTCTGGCTGACGCCCTCTCCTTGTCTGCTTTCGATCCCTCTGCATCATGCTCCCTGATTCTTTGTTCTTGTACGTAGGCATCACCTTTGGGTGTTGTGACTCGGATGTTAGTTGTCTGTCTTTTTTTTTTCGTCATTGATTTTGTGGGAAGCGCAGCTTACTTTCTTTCATCTTCCCCTTTGCGGAGATAGTCGCGCCGACACATGGTATAACGGTGGGATCACCGGGATCATCGCCCCCGATATCCATGGGCATAAGCACATCGTAGCGTGGAACCAGTATTGTAACCACGTGAAAACTGCAGGAGGTGGTCGCTTCATCACCTTCTTGATAATACGACATGAGAAGAGATCCCTCAGTTGTAGTCGGGTGCTTTGAACCGACCGTGTAGAAAAGGCTGGGCGCTCCCTTGAGGTCTTCAGTCCGAAATCCGAGTTTGCGAATCATCTCGCGAGAAATCATGGGACCCAACTGGTTACCCGAGTCCAACAGCGTCCGTGCGGGTGCGATTCCGACAGTCTCATTCTTTCCGTAGAAATAGAATGTACAGTCTGCCTGGAAATGTCGAAAGCATCTGTTAGCGTGACGGTCGTGGGTGAGAAAAAATGTGGCAAGGTCCGAGACAGAAACTTGATCCACCTACTTTGGCTGAGCTTCGGGACGCATCCACTGAGAATGTAGGACTCGGGCTCATGCGAGACACTGCTGAGTAGTACGAGCTGCTGAGATCTAGATCCTCGGGCTCTAAAGACCTGTCATCGTAAGGGCGTGCTCCTGCAAAGTCGTGATGAACTGTTGACTGGGGCTCCTTTTCAAATGCATTCTGAACGCCTTCAATGTCGGCATGTGGCCAACCAAGGAGTCCTGCAGCCAGCAATTCGAGTGGAATCCCAGTTTCGCATCCTGTGAGTACCGCGGCCGATGTACCACTAATTGGATCAGATAGTACATGGGGGTTTGGCTGTATCATGGGGGTTGAGACATCGTCACCATCCTGACCTGGATAGTCGGTAGACGATTGGCAAGCACGACTCGAATCAGGGCTAAGCGGAGTAGCTTCAGTTTGTGACTGGTAGTCGCAGTGCTCGGCCTCCCGGTGGGTGTTCCCTTGTGGGCTCTGAGGGTCTCTGCAGTAATGAGACGACCATGTGTGAGCCTCTACGCTAGTTGTCTCGGGTTCACTTTCGTGATAATTTGAAGGACTAGCATCCGGATGTTGTTTTCCATGCTCATCGTTCTCATCAGATACGGAGTCCACAACAGTGTATGCGCCCTGAAAGTGATAGCTGGTGGAAGAGGGATGAGTGTAAGTTGGGTCGGTAACGTCATGGTCTGCATATGCTGAGCTGCTCCCCATGCTATAATAACTGTAGTTTAAAGCGTCATAGGCGTTTTGGGAAACGTCGTGCTCATATTCGGGACTCCCTATAGGTGATGTCGGCCAGTTTGTGTGACTGGGTTGTGAGTTGTGAGCGGTTGTGTCTCCTCGGGAAGCATGGTGTGGCGTTCGTCTTGATCTGTTGTCACTCCTGCCGTGACCCTCAGGGTGGCCGGTAGCGTGTCGAGAACTCATGATATTGAGGTTAATGTTGAACCCACGCCAAAGGACAACGCCACTGGTAAATGTCGATCTTACATGCCGTATGTCATTAACTGACGAGATGGCGCTGTGAACCCTGCGAGAGAGAGTTGGGCTTCTTCCGCTTATGGACGGTTGGATATTGGATAGGTATGGGGAAAGGGCAAAACATCTCAGAAGAATCGGCGACCGTTCGTTATCCTTGTCCCTTACGGGAGAGCCCCAGGGAGCCTCCTGCCCCCCGCGACCACGAATAAACATCCACACCATCATTTAAGGCAACCAAACGTGGGACACTAAATTGCCGAGTGGTGATTATGCCAATGAGTGGACGCCTGGTTTCTCGCTGTGTGTGGCGGAACGGTGCAGATTGGAGCGGGCCAACACCTTGTGTAACACCAATGTCCCGAAGTGGAAATGCGGTGGCCTCTCCTCGTTGCCCACCCAAGATAACATGAGACACCCCTGCAACATTCCTCCGTCTGATTCGCAGCAATCATGCAAGCCCTGGAAGGGACGGCTCTGAGGCACTTCTGCGCGCAAACTGTAGCTTTCAATGACCACGTCGGGGTCCAACTGCATGCTCCATTTCGGGAGCGGATGAGTTAACACACTGTCACCAGTATACTCGACATCGTAGAACTGCTGGGAGAACCCAAAGCATAGAGCTGTACATCATGGGCGAAGACAATCCAGATATTGAATCGGAACCAAACGTTCCTAAGCGTCCACAGGGATATGACCGACTTGCAAGACCCATGACGGTTGCACCAGAGATGGCCATTGTACGGAGTTTTAGGGAAGCCTCAATGCAGGATATTCTCTACAGACAAGCCGGGCTTCACGATTTACTAGAGACTCTAGGAGGTTGTCAAGAAGAAGACAGGGAGTCGGGACACCCGGACCGAATACGGTACGACCTTAACTGGTATGTACTGCAACGTTCGGCAGACGACGATGCACCCGAGGGGAACGATCCAGCTCAGTGGGAAACCAGATTGGAATTCAGAACAAAGCTGAAGGAATATCGTATGTCACCCCGGCTCTCTAAACCATAAGCCACCGATATTAACAGTTGTGACCAGAAGAGGCACTTCTTCGACATCGAAAGATCCTCGACTTGGGTCCTCCACCTTCGCGCCAGATCGGAGCACTCAACGAGTGGATGAAAAGACCCGACATGGGAGATGTGTTCCTTCAAGGATCGGACCGTGATATTTGGAAGGATGAAAGACTTAAAGACGACCTAGTGGCACTTGCGGGGAGGACAGAAGCAGAGAGCTTTACGAATTCCTTCACATTATGGATGACACACCAGTATCACCGTGTAGTAGGAAGACGTATCCATGTACGAAGCCCTCCCTATTACGGCCTCTGTTGAAATGCGAGCTAACCATACTCAATACAGAGATCTGGTGCTGAAAACGATGTCCTACGGAATACCATCAGATACACCAACTCGGGGACATTCCGGGTGTTCAAAGCCTTATCTGCCGTGGCGGCATGTCTGCTCCCAATCGCCGGCATTGCCGTGCTCTTTACAATCAAGAATATGAAAGGCCGAATAGGAGCTGTCGCCGCGTTCACATTCGTCTTCTCGCTATCCTTGAGCGTCATCACTTCGGCGACTGTAAAAGACATTTTCATTGCAACCACCACGTATGTTAACCCAAGTCCAAACCCACTCCATACAGGAGCGAATATTGACGCATAATATGCAACTGTCTAGCTTCGCTGCCGTTCCCGTCGTCTTCGTTGGAACCACTGATCCATCGAGCGGGATATCGCATGAATAATTTTGCAACCGCCCCATACCGCATCCCCTCAGCGAGCTCACAATTGTGGGATCCCTATTTGGGTGTCCCACACGTGACTCATTCACCGAAATGCATCTTTTGTCGCAGGATCACGAGCCATATACCAAGATAGGTATCATCAGGTTCAACGGATCGGGTTTCTAAAAGTTCACTTGTTTCCTTCACCCATCAACTAGGATCCCTTTTTCTCCTTTTATTTCTGATCAAGATTGAGATCACTCTCTTAAATAAGGAAAACTCACAAAGATTGTTCTTCCTAGTACTCTTTCTTTAGCAGCCGTCAGCACGATCACTTGGCCCTTAAGAAGGCGACATCAATTTGACGGATTTCTTGTATCGTTTTCGTTTTGGAGATGGACTTTTCCAACCGACTCTACACTCTCCTTCATCACTTCACCTTCTAGGCGTTTTGGAACCTACCCTCCATTGCCACATTCCTTGCACAACCCATCTCTTCGAGCACTGTTCTTCCTTGGATAACTTTTGTTTGTTTTCGTTCTCTATCATGTGGGCAATAATACTATCGAAATTGAACATCTTCCATATGGCACTTATAATCCCGACCTCACATTTCTTGTTGGGAAATAAAAGGTTTCACGCGTTCCGGCCATCAACTCACGGTTAGTGAATGTTCCTCGGAACAGAAAGCCCAAGCTCATTGTAATCTAGTGGCCAGGACAGTGCAGGAGGTTGGGAAGCCACACCAACCAGTGTAGTGTCCTGTAACTGTGCGTATGACCAGGTAAAGACCCGGCCTCTATAGGTCAACCGAGCCATCCACAGTCACGCTCAAACTTTAAATAATTGTCACAGTTGTCTCCTTGAACCCCCCACTTTCCGTCAGCCCATACGTTGCCTGCCACATCGCAACACGCTGGAACATCCCGTCTTGGAGCCGTTGCAACAAAAGACCCCAGCAGAAGCACTCCCTCGTAGATCTTGTGGGATCACAGATTTCACCAGTCTTGCTCTGTTCAGGTTCTTCCCAACTTCCTGGGCCCGATGCATCTGTGGCGATGGCCACAAAGAAGAGGCGAGAGGTAGGCCCAGACCAGCTTCTGTCATCCAGGGTGATGTCCACAAACAGTCCCCGGCCAGTTTGTAGTCCTATGGGACGCCAAAACGAGGCTGGCTCCTTTGGTTCCAGACTCAAGGTCGCAGTCTCCCCCAGGTCCCCAAAGAGCTCAGCCCAAGCCGCGAATGGCCCACTTAAAGATATGGAGGCGGATCTAACTTGCCCATATGGGTTGGTTTGATCAACCAGTTCGACACTGACATTCTGAACTTTTGCCAGAAGCTCGGGTTCGTGCTCTGGTCTTCCGTTGATATGATAGCCGAATCCGAAGATGGCTGGGTCACGTATTCTCCCGTCGATATTGGCCCAGCTCCAAGAAGGCGCTCGATACTCATTTGATCTCCTTCCTGACGCCTCCCACAGGAGACTTAACGGCATTGAGCTCCTGAAAAGGCCCGCACAGTACTCACCGCCTATAAACAGTGAAAAATGACGAGCAATGGCCGCAAAGGCAACAAGCTTATCCTTTGTAGGATGGCTTAGGTCGCAACAAGAGTACTGAAAGACACGATCGAAAAACAGGTGTAAGGGGTCCTTCTCGACGATGTCCCCTGTGAGATTGAACTGAATTTGGTACAGGCAATCGAAGTTTGCGTAGGCTAGGTCACCATGCAGATACTCTGTCAACGCTGACCAGTGATCACACTGCCATGCAATCCGATCGGCCTGGAAATGCAGGGTTCTCGGAGACAGTAGTCTTTCTTGATAGACCCATGCTCGTTTGATGAGCGGGAGATCCTCTCGAGTGACGTGAAAGTCCTGGTGCTGGAAAATAGCGCAACGGAAAACTCCTGAATGTGACGCCGAGCCGACGCTTTGCGGAGGCAAGCGAGCTTTTGAGACATGTTGTCCAAATCCTGGTCCACCATATGTCCAGACCAGGCAATCTTGGAGGTATGTTGGGTCTCGTGATCGAAAGGCCCCTTGATGTGGATTCTCTGCAACATCGATAGCAATATTGAGGTCGCAGTTGGCATAGATCTTCGTCATTTCTCCAGACACGTGGTAATGCCAGTCCGATGGCGCGCCTTCGCCTGATTGAAGGATACAAAGGGAATCGATCCACAGGTATGGGATGTCAATCCTCTGACAGGTGAGAATCGCGTCCCTGAAGCTTGCAGGGAGTTGATCCAGTGGAATACATTTCCGGAACTCGTCGAGATTATCTTCTGTAAGTGTGATAAAGTCCGGACTTTCGCCCCAACAGTGACTTAATGTCGCATAGTATCCCTCGAGGGGTTGGGTTTCCCGCTCAACCAGGTGCGCTGGGCCTCCCTCGAACTGGCCGACGTTGATGAGTCGTGGTGGATACCACACGGGACGTCGCTGTTGACCGCGCTTCCGACATCTGCAATTTTCGAACCAGTGTCTTGCTGTCTTGGCAACCTCCGGGTGGCCGGTGTTGTCTGGAATAAACCGAGGAACAGGAAACTCTCTCCTCACCTTGGTTGGATCAACGCGAAGATCGTTGTCGACACAGTCCAAGAAATCACTGTATCCAACAGGAAAGCCATTGTCTTCAGGCAACACCTGAATGTAGACACGCGGTGAGCCTCCCCCCTTGATCCAGTGCTCGTTTTCTCCGTCTGGGTAAACTTCAAGCCTCCAGTGGTCCCTCCAACTCCCGTCGAATTTGATGTCGTATTTCAACCGCGGCCCTTCTCCTTCGATGCTTGCCAAGAAGTACCCCCGAAAGACATGACCTTCTTCGATGCCTTCCAAGAAGTACTCCCGAAAGACATGGCAAATTCTACAGCCATTCTTGGCTGCTTGTTCGAGGTCCTTGAAGTCCTTATGGTGGTTTCCGCTTGCCTGGCTGCTCTGAAATACAGCCATACACACCGCACAGATCATCGCAAGGTGATTTCAGCTCGACGGACAGGAGGTGTTGTATTCTTGTCTCACAATGAAAGAAAATTATCGAATGAAAAGAGACACCCATCGAAACCGAATGCTAGCGCCGACGACCTGTTATAAGCTCGGGAGAAGCACACAGCACTGTGGTTGGCCTACCAGGAGGCCTTTGTTCAGGCAGCAGCGAAAAAGCAGCTCTAAGCGCCAACCGGTCCGTTCGGGGGCCGTTCGGCTTTGTGTTAGGGGCGAAAAACACTGCCATCTGTGTTGGTAACGAGTTGACGAACTCACTGCCTCGAACTGGAGCAACCGGAGATAGCTCGGTGCCTCGACCGAGTTAATTGAGAGGAGAGGACACTGCGGCTAGATCGAGCCCAGGCAGGATCTACTTCGGATCAAACTTCGGAATCCCTTCTACCGGAGCGTGTTTGCAGCGGAAGTACGCCATGTCGCTCAAAACTCTGCATCCATAACAGGTCAGTTACGAGTTTTGATCCAATAACAATACCAACGATGAACATACGTGTGTCTCGCAATATCCCCTAGATTGATAGCCGAATGCGTCAAGTATAACTTCATGCAATACAACATGTTCCCGTCGTGACGTCGTCGAGCTCGGCTTTGGGCTCCGACGGCCGACCAATTGCTGATTACTCCCGCAGATATCGCAGCTCGAGGTTCTGGGCCCCGTCGCAACGCTACATACCATACTCAAACTCAGCTCCAAGCGAGTATGGAAGCAGTGGTAGTCAAAGAACAGAAGCCTACTGTCAACTTGATCAAGTAGCAACGCAGTCTAAACGCCTAGCCCCAATGGACCCCTACCCAGCTTGCATGCCAAGACACCATTTCGTGTTCCAATCACAACGTATCCGGATTAGCGTCTTTGCTGTTCAGGGACCGAGACCATAAGGCTGCGACGCGCATCCATCCACGCGCGCGGGGTCGCTGTATTTTTTTTCTTTCGAGATGCCTCATTTCCGACCGTGGAAATAGGCCAGGGTGTTGATAGACGAGCTGATGCTTGACTACCAGCCGTTGAGTCCTCGGTGTATTTTGCCCTAACGATCTGATGGTTGGTTCTCAGCTTCTTCACCCACGGTCCTCCGATGTGATATCAATACTAATTGTGGTCACCCATTCACAGGCACCGATAAATCTGCGAAAGCGATTACGGGTGAGGAGGAAAATCGCCCAGAATGACGCAACCGTCGATACACCGCAGCCGCAAAATGACAGCGATAATGAGACCCCGAGACCAGAATCGGACGAGCTTCCTCCAGCCAATGGACGAGGCCGACCCTCCATCCGTCATTAGCGCACATATCATCGGGGCTGCGAAATTCCAGCTGCCGGACCTTACAGAACGTGATTGGGCTCCATATCGTATACAATCCGCCGAGTGCAGTCAAGGCAAACATCGTCTGCGTTGATGGCCTAGGAGGTACAAGCCACATGACATGGTCTAAGAACCGAGATGCAGACTTGTTCTCGCCCCGCGTTTTTCTTCCACAGGAGCGAGACATCAACTCGGCACGCATTCTCACATTCGGGTACAACGTGGATGTCAAGCCCGGGAGTAGGTCCAATGTCAAGTCGGTTCTCGACTTTGCCAAGGATCTCCTCTATGACTTGAAGTACTCCAAGGACGAGAATACCGACGAACTGAATATAGGCTCGGTCAGTTGTTGTCCGAATTTCGACGAATATATCTGTCTTCCGGAGGATTAACCACCCGACAGGTTCCACTGGCCTTCGTGGTACATTTCATGGGAGGGTTGGTCGTCAAAGCATTCGGTGCCATACTCTTCATATCCACTCCACATCGTGGGACAAATCTCGCCAAGACCTTGAATCGAATTCTATAAGCATTGTTTGTGTCGACCTCGTGGTATTATATCGCTGATTTAGTCAAAAACTCCACCACAATCCAAAATGTCAACGAGCAATTTCGCCACTTGGCTCCCAGATTACGCATTGTCTCCTTTTATGAAACGAAGCCAACAGCTATGGGACCCGCTGGTCCTCGGATTGTAAGCCCGTTATCTTCCTGTTTAGTTCCAGCACTGTGCTCGCTAACAACAACTGGTCGATGGTCTTGGAGAAAGACTCGTCCGTGCTTGGCTATCCTGGCGAAGTTTCCAAGCCACTAGATGCTGACCACCACACTGTGTGCAAATTTGACAGCACGAATGATCCCAACTATATCACCGTGCGGAACTACTTGAAGTCATATATGAGCGAGCTCTTGAATCAACAAGGCTCAAGAACGTCCCTAGGCTCAGGGACCCATCTGGAAACTCTAAGCCTGGAACCCTGTTCTCGATCACGGACCCTTCCGATACGGACCTCATTTTCTTTCGTGATCGTTGGACTCCGAGCACATGCGAATGGATTTTGCAGAAACCAGAATTCGTCCAGTGGCTTGATCCAATTCGTGGTGGGCCGCGACTGTTGTGGCTTCACGCCCCAGGCGGCAGCGGCAAGTCGGTCCTAGCGTCATTTGTTGTGAACCACCTCGTTGAGATCGGCTTGTGTTGCCAGTATGTCTTTACGAGATTTAGCGACCAGAACAAGCGCTCTCTAAGCTGGATTCTACGATCACTCGCCTTCCAAATGGCACAAGTTCTGCCGGCATTTCGGGCTTTGCTCGGGGGTCTGCCGCAGGGCTTGAAGCTGAAGGGGGCAGATCCTCGAGCTATCTGGCAAAGGGTCTTCAAGGATGTTTTGTTTCGGATTGTGCTCTCTGAACCAATATACTGGGTTATCGATGGGCTCGACGAAGCAGATAATCCTCGCCAGGCCGTCAAATTCTTCGGCGACGTACTCCAGACAGCTTCTCCCATACGCATTCTAGTATTGAGCCGGCCCTCATCTGATATAGAGGCGGAACTGAAGCGAATGTCCGCCCGTTGGGAAGGAGCAAATTTGGAGGAACGCGCCCAGGATTTCCATGTTTTCATTAACCGGGAACTCGAGTGGGACGACATTCCGAAATTCAAGGAAAAAATCACACAACAGCTTTTGGACGCGGTCCATGGTAACTTCTTATGGTTAAGACTTACTGTTGATCGTATCAATAGATGTCATACTGAGGAAGACGTCAATCGCGCTTTGCAACAGCTTCCTCCGGGGATGGAAGATCTCTTTGATCGCATAGCGTAGTCTATCTCGGCCCAAGATGACACTGACCGCTTCCTCACTACCAGCCTATTGTCTTGGACCACGTGCTCCTTTCGACCACTCACTATATTGGACCTATCCCAAGCTCTAGAGCCGGAGATGCCCCGAGTCTTAAACCTTCAGCGGTCGATTGGGACCCTTTGTGGCGGCTTTTGGTCATCGGTAATGGCGAGACTGTCACCATGGTTCACCAAGCTGCTCGAGAATACTTACTGAATGCCAAAGATCGGCCATTTGGCATCGACCAACGAGGATCGCACTCGAAGCTTCTTTTGCGGTGTCTCACCTTCCTCTCAACACCAGGTGTTCGAGCGAGGATCAGTCACGGGGAGGAGCCTGGCCTCCTCTCCTATGCGGCGTCATACTGGGCGGCTCATCTTCAGGCCAGCAACAACGTTTCCCAAGATATTATGACTGCTGTTGTAAAGTTCCTACGCGGCCCAAGTGTTCTGACATGGATCCAGGCAGTCGCGCAAGCGGGAAACCTACACTTTCTTGTCCAGGCCTCAGCCTACCTTCCATCATTTGCACTCAACGTCAGTCGCGTCATCGGTGACCAGGTGCCACTTGATCGCAATGTCGCTGAGAAAAACCTTATTAAGTCATGGGCGACGGATTTGAGCAAGATCGTGGGAAAATTTGGCAATCAACTCCTGGGAGATCCTGACAGCATTTACCGAGCCATTCCCCCCTTTTGTCCGCCCAACTCGGCTATCTACTGGCAATTTAGCGCTCGGAACTTTCGCGGCATCACGGTGAACGGGTGGGCAATGATAAGTTGGGACGATGTCATCGCCCGTCTATCACTTGGTAGTTGATACCAGGTCAATGTTGTGCTTGCAGAGGGACCTTGGATTGTAGTCTCAGCATTGCGGGATAACGTCACAACGGTCTTCATTTACCGGGCCGATACATACCAAGAAGCGAGGAGAATCAGGCCCGGGGAGCGGGTACGAAAATTTCAGGTCAACCGTCTTGGAACCCTACTTGTAACATGTGGCTATTCGACTACCAGGGTTTGGGACATGGCCAACGGCATCTGTCTCACAGAAGCAACTAACCCTAGGGGGCGACCACGACCTCAAGCTGTCACTTTCATCAGAGAAGATACTTGTGTCCTTATTTCCAGCGAAGATCGTCGTCTCTGGCTGCTACGAATCGCAGGGCACAAGAGTTTTTTTGAGGAGATAACACAGATCATGGATCGAACTGTTGGGGGAGATTTGGTGAACTCACCAACTTGTGCTGCACTCAACCCGGATGGGTGCCTTCTGGCTATTGGATACCGGAAGAGTTCTCTCTCGGTTTGGGAAGTGGGTGGTTCAGAATGCTTGGCCCGCTGTCTGGAGCTCGAACGTGTCCAGGAGACCATATGGCACCCGTTCAGCGGCGAGATTCTTGGTATGCATACGGGTGGTGTCGTGCTCAAATGGGATATGGACGGCAACGAACTTGTCAAAATTCCCGTTGGCGCCTCGACCATGGCGATTAGCCCCAAGGGTAATCTGGTGGCGACCGGTGATATGCGTGGCAACATATCTCTGCTCTCGACCAGTGATCTTGGCCTCATTTATCGCGCCGTCTGTCAGGACCCAGTCATGGGTGTTGCGTTCAGCGTAGATGGGCTCCAACTCTACGACATCCGACACTCATATGGAAACGTTTGGGAGCCCAAGGTACTCCTCAAGCTCTCCGAAACAACCTCTCAAAGCGATACAGCAAGTGAGTCGGACACGTTAGGGCCCCAAGTGTCCTTGTCTGAAACTCTATATAACAAGATCGACCCCGTTACAGCCCTGAGCCCAGAACCACACAGTCAGCTTTTCTGCACCGGTTCCGAGGAAGAAGTGGTGGCCCTCAACAGTGCCGACCTGAATAATGCGCTAGAACGCGGCCGTTCTGCTTCCTTTATGGGTATTGAGCAACTTGAATGGAACGATGACGGTACCCTTTTGTGCGCTGCTGACTTGAGCCGAACGATCTTGGTGCGTCGAGTCAAGCATACTAATACGGAAAGGGAGGGCTGGGAAACAGAGATGGTCGTCGACATGTCTATTGGCGACTTCGACGGCAACATTGACCAAATAATATTTCAGCCGAAGGGCAACTTGCTGTTTGTCTGTAGCAGCCAGTCAGCGGTGATCATATCCATGGCTAGGAAGGAGGTTATCGTGGTACAGAACATCGAGACACCTGGAGGAAGATGGATGAACCACCCTTTCAGCCAAGAACACCTCGTCTTCTTTGCCCCTTCAGTCGCCGATATCTACACATGGCATGCGCTAGAGAAAGTAACGGGTTTACGCCTAACTCTTCCTTTCGGAGAATACACCACACAGAATACTGTTCACATCAACCCTAGCTTCAGCGGCGGCTTCGAATCGCACTCCGACTGCAAAGGATCCGTTGACACACCAGCTGAGGTCTCAAGCGCCTTGGTTAGAAAACGCGTGCTTTCTCCGTCCCAGAACTACCTGTTAATGCAGTTGTCCATGGAGATCGATGAGCAGCGACGGAGCGCAATTCGTCTATTAGACACTTCACCCTTGAAAAAATATCCAACTCAAGAGCCAGACCCTCTAGTTCAGAATATGTCCCGGCTCAATTTGGATTCCAAGACGTTCTCCATCACATTGATGGAGCTGCCAGATGAGCTCGTCGACCGAATATATCAGCCTCTAGCTTTCATAGCTGGTCGTGGAGCCGGGTCCGAAATGCTGTTATTTCTCGACTGCGACTCCTCTATCCGCAGCTGGTCAGTTCGCCAGCGCTCACCGCCAATTTCATCCCCCCGCAGTAGTCACGCGTCTCTTGCCACCCTCGGCCGCACAACATCTAGCCACCCACCAACAAGATCGGCCTCGATCGTGGGATCACCCCCAATGCAAACCCTAGATCCTTTCCGACGGGGTTCGTCCTCTTCTCTTGCGAGGTCACCACCAGCTGGAGGAGGGCCAGAACGACTCAGAAGAGGTTCAACGTTATCAGCCATGTCCATGTCGACTTCTGTGCAGTTTCATGAGGATATTTCCAGGAGGGGGTCCGCTGTATCTGTTACCGGCGGATATCTGTCGCAAACGACTGTATCGCATTATTGTCTCCCCAGTGATTGGGTAGGCCCGGATTACGTGAGGCTTTTTCGGATGCTTAGTGACGGTACACTTCTCTGTCCGCGCAATGGTCAGGTGTTTGTTGTGAAATGTAAGGGCCTTGGCGGGTAGATTTATCAGGCTCTTCTAGCTTTTAAATGAGAATGAGTTGTGCGGGCTGTGTGCGGTTTGGCTGATTCTCTTACCCTGATATACACATGTGTTGCCAACGACCATAGCCTCCAGGGTTTCCCCTATGCTCATCCAGTGCTCATGAGAGAGACGCAGGCGGGGTCGAGTGGTAACTTTGTACCACCACTGGTTTTCCTTGAAATCACAATGATGTGCCTAGGAGTAGGCAGCGATCATTCAACAGCATTCCATACAAATCTTGCCATTCGTAACAAAGTAACCATTTTCTTCATGTGTTGTGGGTCGTTGATACTTCGGCATATGCAGAGTGGTCAGACGGGAAATAAATGAGCCTATGCGGAATGGAAATACATGTTGATATTCTGGCAGATGGAAGAAAAGAGTGGACGAGTACCATAACATGGCACTTCTGAACCAAATACACGTAACACCGCAAAGTAAATGAAACCCGTTGCACCCATCCCTGAAAAAAATAAGCAAAGGAAGACTGCTAGTATCCAAAAAGCCGGGGCCCAGTATCCTATTCCAATATCCAGAAACGGGCCCGGTGTCATCGTGAAGTATCCAAAAAAGTAAGCGCCGACTATCACCCCGTACCGTAACTGATACCCCTACGCGGTCGATGTTACGGCGACTGGCTCATGTTCCTGTGGCTTCTCTTCATCCTCCACCACTAAGTTAGCGGTGTCGGATGCATCCGGCTCGGTCTCGTCAGGAGTGTCGTCGACTCTGCCTCGACCCATCACTGTGTTTTTCAATTTCTGGCACTTCTGGCCCCAGCTGAGTCTTCGGTTGTGGCATGGTTGGCGCTGTTCATCGTCTGGCAGAGACACCGTAACACTCGTTCTGCGCGACAAGGAAGGCCGGTTTACGGTCAAGGCTCGGTTTCTAATTGTCTGCTTCTCGCTCTGTATGGGAGAAATATGCTCGTTAGGCATGAACACTGATGAAAGGCGGGGATACTTGTAAGATTGGGTAGGGCGATGATGAGGGTGTGGGGAGCCTTACCTCAGTGAGCTTCTTCTTTGTAAAGATGAACCAGCGGTTCGGACCGGTTTTCTGGCAATGTTAGCAAGTATGTCACCAATGAGGGATGCGAGGAAGTATCTACCTTCACAATGAAGGAGTTCTGAGTTTCCTGGCAGAAGTTCTTTAGTATCTCCCTAAGTTGACCGGAAGTGGTATCCTTTGTTTGCAGGTAGAACTGGTGCCAGCTGGGTGGGACCATGAGAACATTGGTCTTTGGCATTTTGGGGTTGTGCATGTTGCGGCTGTTAGGTATGTAGTTGTTGAAAATAATTTCGGATCGGATGGAAATATCTTGAATGGCAATATTGATGATCGTGGAATTGGTGGGATGGAAGGAGGAAAAGTTGGGATGGAAGAGGAAGATTCAGCGACGTCAAGTAGGCTGCAGTCCAACAACAGGCTCGAAGTTGTGCAAAGCACCCCCGTGACTACGTATTCCTTCGGTGTTTGTGCGACGCAAACCTGGGAGGAAACCGATGAAAAGATGTTGTGTCGGTGGAAGCGGACAGAAATGGAAGGCGGGTATTGAGAGACACCTGTTAAGCGCTGGTGCTGCTCCTTGTCCAACAGTGTCACCTCCCTATAAATCGACCTGAGCACCCAAACACACAAGGCGTCATTTGTCAAATGACACGTGTAAGAACGCAAAAAATGTCATACATCCTGCGCCACTCTTTCCAGTCAACATGTCATACCAGTCGCTTCGAGTTTCACTTCGATCGCCCTGAATGTTCAGATTGCTGAAGTCTTTGACCACGACTAAAAGGCTTCGACCCGAGCATGTCTTTCTGCTGCTAAAGCGATGGCCTAAGCCTCCCAGAACTACGGTCCGTCAAACCGCCACCAAACACCCGGACCTAGCTGCAACCTGAGCCATCATGTTACCTATTCCTGGGAACTCTACAAGGTTGTTGGTTTAGACTGTTGCTGGTTTAGACCAACTATCAAGCATTTCAGTCAGAGGCGCTGAATTCAGTCTCAAAACAAAAGTTTCTTATAAAGCCTTTTGCTTGCTGAAGTACGACACATAGTCTCTTTCCATGGCACGAGAACTCAACATGGTTTTCCCGTTGAGTGCCCGTACGGAATATCACTGGACATTGAAACACCACCACACGGCCGGGAACATGGGGCTATGCTCGAGCGCTGCAAAGATGCCGTTGACTGGAGCACGCGGTCACACGGCAGGACTCTCACCAGCTCTTGCGGCAACCAGCGTTGTGAGACCTCCCACGGCCGTGCTATTTTGGATATCTGAGGACCATCCATGACCAGTCCGAAAGGGCTCTTGTGGTTTCAAGACACAGTCCCCATTCCGCGCGTGGCATCAATATCAAACAGACACCATGAGTGACAAGAAGTATGTAGCAATCCAACTTGTGAGAGTGGGGGGAATGGGGCAACATTGGCGTGTTGGCGACTGTTATAAAGGAAATATAAAAATGACGCGGAACCCCGATCACTGAAGAGCTCGGTATATTAGCTTTGAATCTCAGAAACAACTTTCAGCACATTTAAGGTTTGCCATACTTTCTCATTACAATATCAGCCTTGCCCTCATCATGGATTGGCCAACTATTCCTCACCCCTTCCTTGGAGATGACTCAGACGATTTTAATGAATTCGATTACGATAACCCGCTGCTCGAAAATGAAGACTTCTCAGTTACCCTAGGCCGCGACGAAAATGTAAGTTGCCACACATACGGCACACTCGATATGTGAGTCCCTTTGGGAAGCTAATGAAACGACAAACAGACGGAGGTGCTTCAACGAGGCGCGTGGAACCCGCTTAGGAATGCTCCCCTGAGGACTGATGCCGAATGGTCGGATTGGATTGAGGTAAGTACCTACCTTGTTTACGGTGTTCTGAGGTGATATGCGAAACTAATAACATAACTACGGTACTGCACGCGAACAGAAACTCCAGAACATAAGAGCAACAGGGAATGACAAGGATATGATTGCTGGAGGATTCGAACTTCTGTAAGGGCTTCAGGGTACAGCTGTGATGTATGCTTGCTAATCCTGGCATACAGACTCTCGAGCCCGGTGGAATTAGACATGGCGTTGGGTCCACCTGGTATAGTTAAACCTCATCTTTCCCTTCCAATCTCATTCAATAACTGGACGAATATTGTTGGATGTTTTCACCTCCACAACGCAGTCATCAAGGCAATGCGAGCGGAAAAGCCCTACTCAGGATTCGTGGTTAAGAATCAGGATGACGATATGCTCGAGATGTTCACAGCCGTCATGACGTCGACCGACAAGCCCCTCAGTCTTTCAGTCTCCTCGACGTATTTCCCCAAATCAAGATTGTCCATGGCTGTCTTCTTCAGCTGCAGCTCTGAGCAAAAGAACCTTATAGAGTCTCTTCTCGAAGGATCACCAGAGACCAGCGATCATCCTCTTCTTGTGCCTGGTTTATTTGCAGAGCTTCAACGACATCGGTTGGAGCAGGTACTGCTCGAAGTCCTCGCATTGTCTGAGATGACAATGTATAGACTCGAGGTTCTCGAAGGGGTACGGACAACGGGCGTAAAGCGAGAGAAACTCAGGCTAACATGGAAGCGGAACGATCGAATTCGGGAGTCGATCATCAAAGCCAAGAGAGCCGAGGAAGAGGCAAGATTCACAAAAAGTCAGCTTCTGAAGATGACCAAGGATATCATGGAGAAAAGTAGAGCCGTACGGATAAGACGTTTCAGAAAACAGTTGGGGCGGTTTCAGCGCCGTTTTGACGAGATTAATGTCGGCCTAGATGATATGATGGCGCAGTGCCGGCTCATTGCTGACAGTCTCACCTACGCACAAAATCTGGTAGGAGCGCCCGTGTACCCAAAGGTAGTGAGAAACCAAGGGTCTGTGCTAACATAATTAACGTGGATTTAGTTCATGGCAGAACTCTCCAGAGAGGAGACTGTCCAAGCGGGTCGTTCAGCTAAAATCAGCACAGTCCTTGCGTTCCTTGCAATGCTGTATCTTCCAATGACATCCATTGCTGTAAGTAATCTATCCTTCCTACAAACCAACACCCACGATGTGATATAAGGAACTTTACAAGCTTCTGACAACCTGACTATACAGACAATCTTTGCCATGCCTGTTTTCGACTTCAAAAATCACTGGTGGGACTGGCGTTTCCAAATGACAAAGGAGAGCAATGGAACATCTTCTGCCGATGGCGGCAAGCAAGACGAGAAAGCTGGACCACAACCTGTGCTCTCTGGTCATTTCTGGATCTATCTTGGTATCAGCTTGGTGTTGACACTTGTTACACTGTCCGGATATTGCTGGCACATCATGGAGCCGTTCTCAAAAGGTTCCGGCGGGAAAGAGACAAAAGAAGACGAAGACACAGGTGCTCAGCCCGACGACAGTGCTGATGACCACCGTGACGTTGCTGATACCACTAGTACCGCCTCTGTGGCATCTTACGCTCGGGTGGCTTCTTCTGAGCCGGACGGTCATACAACTGCACCCACTCCGGAAACTGAAAGGAAGCCCGGCATTTTCGTGATGTTCAAGTCGTGGATTTCCAAGCTCAGAAGTCAAGACAGAATCCTACCCATATGAAACCTTGGTGGGTTTAAGGCGTTATGTCTTTTGTCTGTGCGACGTGCGCATCAGGAATGTCACCAAGAGACAGTCAAAGACCAGTTACCTACCACTATTGATATCGGGCAGGAGTAGATTTTGAGGCGTCCTAAGCTACCTATGGAATTCCACAGTTTGTTTACTTGCTGGAGTATCGGTGTCGTTTTGAGTTGGAAATCTTGGAGTTAGTTCAGTCTAAAAGCATCACCGTTTCATCCCTTGATTTATTTCGATTTGTACCTGATGGGAATCCGCTGCGAATTCAAGAGTTAGACCACTCATAGCCGATGAATGTACAAGTTAAAGGGCCACCATTCAGCCAGGCTGTCAAACAATTTTGACACTCCTATGTTCTCGCTCTGCCGTGCTCGCCTCCCAGCTAGAATCATAGTCATTTGCCACCCCGATTCTCTCATACCACTCTCCTTCCTTGGCCTCACCAGGCGACACCTTCCTCAAAACCAGCCAGTAAACTGCGTTCCCAGATTCCAGCATCTTGGCACACAGCACCTCTTCTTCTCCTTTCCACAACCACTTCCCGTCCGCATCACACAACTGCACATCCGGGACAAATGTCAACGGTTCTTCTCTCTCTTTTCTCTTCTTCTTCTTCTGAAAATGCCCTTCCTGCGCCACAGCAAATGACCCCAGCCCAATTTCTGCCGCAGTAGGGCCCTTGATTCCCTTTTCGACCGCATATCCAATGCCCTTCCACGGCTTTCCAGGGACCATACCCGCATCTCTCTCGAACAACACCATAACCCTCACGCACTCAGCCGAGAGAACCACATACGACTCCCCCAATTTCACTTGACCTCTAACATCCGAACCCGCAGGGACCGACCGCACTTCCAAGACGTTTGCATGCGCAACCGGGGCAGCCCACTCCTGCGCGCCCGAGAGCGAGACCAGAAACCTCACCGGCCCATCCACCGAAGCCCATGACCACGACGGCGCCGGACGTGTATCCGCAATCGACAATCGCGCGAGCTTATGCCCATCGCTTCGTTGATACAGCAATCCCAACAACATAGTCTCCTTCCACTGACCGGCGTGGTACTCCCACCCGCCCAGTGCCTCCACCATTTCCATTGCCACACCCGAAAACGCCGGTAACCGATCCGAAGAGAAAGTCAACGAGCGGTGGGTGTACTCCTCCACCATCTCCTGCCACCTCGCCAATAATTTCTTCCGCCGCTTTTCTTCCTGGGTCTTACTTTTCTGTGAAGCAGCCTTCCCTACGTGCAACGCAGCGTAGTGCGATACTTTCGGCGGCAACTCAGCTGTGGTGTCTCGACTCATATAACTCCCCATATGCTCCGGGCGCAGCTTGATCCCTCCACAATCGCAGTCCAGCGTTTGCATGCACTCCCAGAATACCTCCTGCGGGCCGAAATGCAGCACCCGTGGAGCGAGAAGGCGCTCCTGGTACGCCCACGCGCGGGCCAAAAGTGGCAACGATGATTTCTGCTTGTCGGGTTCGGCGTAGGGGCTGAAATCCGGGTGAACATTCGCGAATCGTAGGGACAGTCGCAGGTCATGGCGGAGTTTGGCTGCTTCCGGGAATAAAATGTCGAGGGTTTCTGCATCTTCGGGGTCGTCGGCTTGGATCCAGACAGCTTGTCTGGTGCGAAAGATGCCACTACTGGGAGAGGACGAGGCTGTCGCGTAGACGGTCAGCCAGGAGTTGCGGTAGATATTGGCCATGCGACTCGCTTCGAGTTCCCAGTCGGCAGGGCTGTCCTGGATGATGCAGAGGGAGTCGATCCAGAGGCAGCGGATTCCGAGGCGGCGGGCAATTTCGACGGCGTCTTGGAAAGTGGCCGGCATACTGACGAGTGGGATTCCGGCTTTATGGGAGTCGAGGTTGGAGGTCTTGGTGACGAGGGGGTGTTCACCGCCCCAGCTGTGGGAGAGCGCGATATACCTCCCCTTCTGATCAGCAGCGGTTTCGACGAGCCGGACTTCAGGTTCGCCCCCCTCTAAGACCGCTTCACCCAGGTCGAGAACGCGAGTAGGCAATGGGGACGGCTCGTCGTTGCCGCAGAGCTTGTGGTTAGTCAGACACTCCTGGATCCACCCGCGAGCTCGGGAGAAGCTGTTTTCGGAGGAAGTATCCCCGTCTGGTTCATATCCTTGAGGGCTGTCGATCATGTACCACCGGTACTGAAGCTTCATGGTCGCATTCCGTTGCGTGTGTCTCAGCGAGCCGTTTGGGTCCGCGTAGACCGACATGTCGCGCCGCCGCTCAAACCGGAACGTCGCGTCTTCGCCGAACCGCTCAATCAAGTCAGGGATGAGGTACAGAAGGCCCTCGAGCATGTTGGCGCAGTATGGACAGCCATCTTCTGCGTGACCTTGGATCTCGGGGAGGGAGGACCATCGTTCCTGGTACATTGAGATGCAGAGACCGCAGTTGGGGTCGCCGCGGTCGGCGTGGGATGGCAGGTAGCCGTACATTTTGGCCGTGATTTGATGGTTGAGGGCATTGTTGCTGGCGCGATACTGGTGGTTGACTCGTTTTATAACGCTTGAAAAGGGGGAACAGGGTTCGGTAGATCGTTGGGCCGATGACCCCGGAAAATGGTGAGAACTACTGCATGCTTATGCCCTTGTTGTCGCATTCTCTCGTGGGTCCGAGGAACTCTAAGAACTTTCTGCTGCTGGTGCCGTTTAGCCTCCAAGGATAGTAGCTAACCATCAGCCTTGCCTCCTAGGGTGCTGCTTGGCCAGCATACTCCTAGGCTCAAGTCGGTTCTCTGGCGACGGTGCTTGGCCAATTTACTTGAGGTCCCTTCGCCCCCAGTTTCAACGCAATTTCAGTTAGGAACGCCTCTCACCACCACGAGCTTGAATCGAGGTTTCTTCCAAGTATTTTTTGGAAGCCGAGTCAGAACTCAGAAGCGTGGGATGAGGTATTGCAGCAAGTCGCAAACAAAGAGTCGAGCTCTTGACTGTGTTCGTTCTGCTTCCATAATGCACCTGGCTGTAAGCAGAGTCATCACCATCTGTGCAAGACAGTAGGGTCTGTTATGTCAAGGGGGGCTCGTCTAGCCTGTTTGTTGCCGGGCCGGCATCTTTAGGGTGCCCGGAAACGTCCTCATCAGCGTTCACCTGGCAGCCTGACTCCCACGCGTCACGGTCGCGGTCGTGGTCGCGCCACCCGTCCTTATAGTGACCACCGGTAGAGAGTATATGTATTTGGTCCGCCAATGATTGTAGTGTCCGGGTCCCCCGGATGGCCTTTTGGCCAAATGGGGAGGCCCGGCGCGTTCCAAAAAAACAAAACAAAAAGAAAAGTCTCCAAGTTTCCCTCAGAGTTCCGAGAAAGAGATCATCTGTTCGAATCACGTTCCAAACAAATAAAAGCAAATCCCTTCGCGGGGTTTCGTAGCCGGGCGCCCAAATGGGCATCCGGTGAGCTTTTGGCTTTTGCAACCCTTCATTTCAACTTATTCTTGATGCAGACTAGAGATTATTAATCTGTTGTCGATGCAGATATCGTTGATTGCTTGGGATGGAATGTATACTGGTTCTTCTTTCTGGTTACGATGAATACAGGACTGGGCTTGCTTCTCCTGTCAACTACCTGCACCAAAGAAACGTAGATGGAATCGATTCGGTCACAGATCAAGGTTGAAACCAGGGCACTGTGCTTCGCTCATATCTGAACGGCAGTAAAGTCGGCCTCGACGTGGTTCTTTTACTACATGTACACTCATCACCTACTAGCAACAAGACGCTAATGCTAATATCATCACAAGGAAATATTCCAAACAAGAAACGAAAAACTAAATCCCCGGACACCTCTCATCCCAAGGGCCCTTCTGATTCTTCACCGGGCACGCAATCTCATTTGCCAACGCCCGCCACCGATCCAGCAAATCCGTCTTGCGCATGCCCTGAAACTGCGACCCAAAACTATAATGCAGAATCACAGCCCTTGTGTCGACGACAAACGGCCGCCGCATCTCGAGAGGCTTGTAAATAGTTAGCGCTAACTCGTCGTCTTCACCCAGCGGTAAGGCCGCGCGGATGTCATGCCCCCACATGGCTAGGAAGATGACGTTCGTCCGCTTGTATTGCGTGTCGAAGAGCTGTTCTGCGCCTGGTCCATCCTTGTCGTCGTTGTCGAAACCGATAGCGCTGCCGTTGGCATGGAGGTAATGCAAGCGTGTGCCGAAGAAGTAGCGCGAGATTTGGTTTAGTTCTATATTGCGCAGGAGGGAGTATTGTTGTTGCGCACCGATGGCCCAGGACTGGTAGGCCTGGATGAACAGGTCGTGGAGGCCGGCGTTGCGGTGGAAGTTAACGCCCGCCGGGGATTCCTGGAGGGTGCGGGAGTTGTCCCCGGCTAGGAGGTGCCAGGTGTGACCTGCGTAAGGGGGGTCAGGGAATACGGAGAAGTTGGTTTGGGGGAGGTCTTTGGGGTAGAGAGGTGTTTGGGAGGGGCGCCACGATGGCTGCTTTGCGGGTGGTGGTGGTTTGGTGGAAGGGACCGGGGCCGGGACAAAAGGGTGGATGGCGCCAAAGTGGAAGTGCTCGAGGCCTGTCACGGGGGCGTTGACGAGGTTGGCGGAAACGGCGAGGGGGTGCTGCTCTTTGATGCGCGTGTGCACTAACTGGGGGATGGCGTCGTGGTGGATGTACAGCTTACACATGTGGTGTTAGTGATAAAAAGAAAGGTTGAGAGGGTGGGAAAGGACTTACAACATCATCGTCGATCTTGATGTAGATGGTGTTGTCTTCCACCAACTTGGCCCACATGCAGCTGTAGTCGCAGATATACGGATCGACCATGCGATACCCCTTAACCTCGGAGGTCAGGCGGTGGAGGTACTCGAGATCTTGGTGGTTGACCGTGTGCTTGAAGAAACGGACTTCGTCGAGGTAGCCGCCGTTGTGCACCAGGTTCTGCTGGAGATAGCAGTCGAGAATGTCGACATTGCGGCGCCGGCCGTAGAAGATGACGGCCACAACTTTGATGCCGGAGGGCTTCTTCCAGCCTCCGGGAGGGGCGTGAGTGTCGAGCTTGATTTTTGTGTCCGAGTTTGTTGCGTTCCAACCCCCGTCGTTATCCGCTGGCCATGTCGTGCACTCGTCTTCTGTCCATTCTTCTTCTTTGTGTCCAGGACTTGGGCTTCCTTGGGTTGTTGCAGAAGTCATCACTGGGGTCACTGGTGCTTGTGCTTGTGCTTGGGGTCGATGCTCCAAGTGTCCCATGTTCGCGTGTTCATGACTCGACTCTGGGCCATCTTGAGGAGGGTTGTTATTGTTGTTGCTGTGGCGGTTGCTGTTGCTGTACAACACAAGACGGACACCTTCGGAGGCAATGATCAAGGCAATGAAGCCGGCGATAACAAAAGCCCAACGGTATCTATATACAAACTTGTTGCATCTTCTTCTCAACTCTTTGTCATTGGAAGTTGTTGTTGCCTTTTCGCTGTCGTTGCTGCCACCATTCATCAAAAGGGGAACAAAGTCATCTCGGTCAGACGAGGACTGAGATGTTCGATGCTCGCCATCTGACACTGGCACGCGATCACGAAATGGCTCCATCATCATGGCGACACCTGCGCAAGAGGGGGGGGCAACACAGACAGCAGCTGGATAGGTAGACAGGATATGAGAGAAAGGGAGAGAAAGTCTTGTTGACCCCGTCTATTCTCTGTCGATGGTATCCTGAAAGCGCCAACAACCCAGCAACATGCCATTGCAGGATCACAACATCTTGCTGCCAAAAGAATGGGGTTGGACTTGTGTACGCGAAGGATTTACTATGCAGCAGACTATAACGTATCATGCAAGGCTACACTATGTAACAAGGGTGCAGCACCCGAACCATGTTAATACCGACGGAGCGGAGTCAATGTACACTGAAGGATTCAAGCATGCATAACCGGGTGCAGCGGCACAAGCAAAACAAACTTTATTACCTTATCGAGGCTAACTCCTCTACTTTGCACTACCTGCCTTTTTGGGGGGTCCCGTAACAAGATGTCACTATCACACCCTTTTATCGATGTTGGTACAGTCAGCATACTCGGTAGAGTCGGTCGGTTAGAGATCAAAATGGCGGTGAGTGAGGATAGCCTCATGACGACATGACGAGAATCGTTGTATCATAATCGCCACGCGGGGTGCATGACACAGGCTGGTCATGGGTAATCCCGTGGGTTTGGCCATACGGAATTCATGCGGCAGGAGGTTCACCGCCACAGTACCTGAGTCGCTGGAAACGCAAGACAGGACTCGTTCAGCACATGTTCTTAACGCGTGTCTCAACAGAAATTCTCTCCTTCGTGATATCGTGACATGAACATTGAATTTGGAGCTATGTAGGGCGTTTCTCATAACAGAGACCGCTGAAACTCAGCGCTTTCATAGGATTCGTCCCCCCGTGATACATCTCTTCTCGACACTGCTACGTACTTCAAACTATCTGCAAACTCGAGATATTTCACGCCTACGTGTAAAGAGGAACAGGCGGCTCGTCATACCACACGCTCTCCTCGTTGACCTCGGGGTTATGCGGCAAGCTGTGCTTGTCGAGCCAGTTGACAATCTTGTCCAGCTTGCGGCACTTGTGCCACGTGCTAAAGTCGGGATACTGCGTGTATCCCCGGACCCAGTTGGACGTGATGATGCCAACGTCGCCCTGGCACGCCAGCGTCTGCCGCAGCATGTCGATGCAGTGATCAACGTGATGCCTCAAGATGTCCTCAGGATCCGTGAACTCGACTGGTCGGTTCTCCGGGAGGTCATAGTACTCCCGATAGGTATACATGCGCAAAAGATTCTGTTTTTGTGGTCAGTTCAGTACATTCGACATTTCAACGGACGGTCCAGAACTCACCAAGCAATGCATCTGGTGGAACACCTCGACGCCAATCATGTACTGTCCGCCCTCTTCCTTGGAGTAGTGGACGGCGTTGGGTGATTTATGAACGCGCTCCACTGCCTCTCTTGGGACCATGGAGCTGTTCACTATTTGATGTGAGGGTTAGCAGCTAAATCAGAGACAAAAGAATGGATGGCACTACATACAGTGTGTAAGAATGGCCCAGGCCTCGTCCATCTTCTTGTTGGGCTTTCCCTTGTAGATGTTGGTATGGTGAAGCGCGCCGCGGAAGAGCACATCCTCGTATTCGATGGCATTGGCATCAGGCTCAAGAAGGGGCGCTGTGATGTGACGTTAGTGACGGGTCGCATTTGTTATCACAAGTTCAAGCCGACTTACAGTAAAAGGATGTCATGGCGGCGCACTCGACCTCGGAGCACTTGGACTCTTGTTTGCAGAGGATGGAAGGCGCGTGGCCAGCGCTCGTCATGGCGGCAATGACAACCAGCAGAACCGTGTTGATGATGGCCAGCGCGATGCCGCCCAGTCGAAAGCATGACCGAAGCCGAGGGAAGAAGTCTTTTCGGACCTTGCCTATGACCTTGCCGCCCAAGAGATTCTCATTGGGGTCATAGGTGAGGTCGTCGTCAGAGCTCTGCGAGGACCGATCCTCGGCATGAATCCGCTGATATGAGCGTTTCTCGCTCGGCATCTTGGATGTGAAAGAATGGATGTGTGTGAGTGTGTGTGTGTGTGTGTGTGTGTTGAAGAAAGAAGTCTTCGTTTCTCAGCAGTGAGGGACAAGTCCTGAGAGAAGATGGGAGGGGAAAAGAGAGAAGTAACCCAAAAGATGACTGGGACGTCTGAAGACCCCAAGAGGTATACTGGTGAGGAAGAGAGGGGTGAGTTCGGGCAGTTTGAGTTTGAAGAGGGCGACGGCTCCGTCGTATGATGATGATGATGCGGTGCATACATGCATCGATTCCTATCATAGTCACGATGTGACGCCAATGGAGCCTAGGATTTCGATGTCACCTTGAATCCCCGGCGGCTGCATAATAGCCTCACCATACGTATACGTGTGATCAGAGTTCAGACGCTCCAGACCGTTCGGCCTCTTGATCGTCGTGAGAAGCGGGGAAGTAGGTTATGCTGTTGGTGATCCTTTCCGGACAGACGTCTGCATAGTAACCCTTGTCATATGTGAATGTGCGAATCAAGTCGAGACACAGCATATCGCTCGGCCTTTGAATCGTAACGACAAGCGGAGATGCTAACTTGAAGCAATGGGTTATGCTGTTGGAGATTCTATCCATACTGTCCTCGAGTTTGGTGTCCACATGCAGTCAGACGTTTTCCTTCTCAAGGCATATTGCCTAAAGAAGAAGGACCCATTGCGGGTGATCCTGATATCGGCGGGGAATCGGAGGTACTGTTCTGTCCTAGTCTTGGAAGGGATCTCGTTCTCTGCGCATGAGGAGGCGAACGGAAGTTGATATATGACCCTGTTGTGTCTGCCGCAATCTGTCGAGGGAAGTTCTTTAGACAACCTTCGAACTCTTCAGTCCATCATCACTTGCAAACAATACATTTACCTTCACACAAAACAGTAACCTTTCGTCCTATCAACTCTTGTCAATATGCATTTCATCAAGGTCTCCGTTGCCCTTCTTGGTGCCCTCGCCACCGGCGTTGTTGCCCACCCCGCCGCGGGCTCCAGGGTTCTCGAGGCGTATGTTGTCCTCTTGAACTTTTGGTAGAGTTGTTCAGTCGCTAACATTTGACAAAAAGTCGTGAACCCCAGCCGGATAGCAAGGTCAAGTACCTCCGCTATGAACCCGGTGTTGAGAAGTATGTTCTGTTTCGTCTCCCCCAACCCCACAGTATTGTACTGACCAGGATGTTTAGGCGTGATAGCAAGGTCAAGTATCTTCGCTATGAGCCCGGTGTTGAGAAGCGCGAGCCTTCCCCTGAGCCCGACAGCAAGGTCAAGTACCTTCGCTATGAGCCCGGTGTCGAGAAGCGTGAGGCTTCTCCTGAGCCCGATAGCAAGGTCAAGTACCTTCGCTACGAACCCGGTGTCGAAAAGTATGTTCTGTTTCGTCTCCCCGAATCCCCATCAGTACGGTACTTACAACCATGAAACAGGCGTGATAGCAAGGTCAAGTACCTCCGCTATGAACCCTCTGCTGTGGAGAAGTAAGTTTTGTCTGATTCTGTCCACCCCTGTACGGTACTGACATCAAAATAGGCGTGATAGCAAGGTCAAGTATCTCCGCTACGAGCCCGGTGTCGAGAAGCGCGAGGCTTCCCCTGAGCCCGACAGCAAGGTCAAGTACCTTCGCTACGAGCCCGGTGTCGAGAAGTACATTCTGCTCCCATCTTCTCCCCGCACCATGTCCACTACTAACAGACGTGGATTACAGGCGTGATAGCAAGGTGAAGTACCTCCGCTACGAGCCCTCTGCCGACGCTGAGTAGAGCGTGAGCTTCTGCGTGCCATCTCGTTATGGCCCCTCTTTGCCAAGAAGTGAATTCTTCTAGGCCGCTCTGACGCGATGGATGAAGGCAATCCTGTGATCTGGAGGGTGGGATTGGGATTTGGGACTGGAATGGAAGGATTTTAGGCTTGTCTGGATTCGGTACATGTCGTCTGTCAGTGTGATTTTTATTGGGTCCTATACGGCTCTCAAGTAAGTTAGTCGCTGTTAGTGAGAAAAACGAAACTGTCACTCGTTACATTTGGGTTTCCATGCTTCCTGTGACGCACCTTTAGAGAGGCAACGTCGAAACTGAGCCAAGAACCTGGGACAGGCGATTCCTTTAGAGAGGAGAAGATTTTGATTGGTCAGGCCCCCATCGATCGATGAGATTTCGGCTGTTTGCACCAATCAGATCCTATGCTTTGCTGTATCTATGTGCATGTCGAGTAAATGTAGGAAAAGCTTCAACTCCTCCCGGATTTGGTCCATGGTTGGTTCTTGGCTCAATTCCTTGGACTAAAAATGATTAGCCAGATGGTGAGATGTTACATGGTTCTTGTCAACTTATTCCACTTTGCGATCCATGTGTGTAACCCCCCGCCGGCACTTCTCCACACGTAGATACCATGACCATCGGTTTTAAGGTTTTAAACGACGGGCACAAGCTTTTATCTTCCGGAACTGTAGCCGGCTGGGCCCCGCAGTTACCTTGCAGCATTCTCCCCTAGCCAACTACAGCACACTGCATATGCCGATTTCCGCCGCTGGCCAGTAGGATTAAGCCTAAGTGACATCGCTAAGGGCCAGTAGGAATTAGTTTAGGTATCATCGTCCGTCATTAGGTTCCTGCGCCGCCAACAGACCTATCAGTAGGTATTTAAACCCCCGTCAATCTTTCGCCGCATAGCGTCGTCTATCAGAAACCATTAGCATCCAACACCGCTAGCCCATTTGCTTTGACGACGCATTGATACGCCACCACGCATTAGTTTTGTGTCATCAGTTGAACACGATGGATTGCCGAATGGAGCCTTGCACACTCGACGACGCCGATGCCCTGGCGGTCAACAACGGTGGCGCATTTTGGCGCCAGCCGTACTGGCGCATCCTGTGGCCGGCCGACATGAAGGAGGAGTACATTGTCGAGCAGCTCCGGAAGAAAGTTCCCGCACACCTCCTGCTGCTCAATCGCAACGAGCGTCGGCACGAAAAAGCCGTCGATAACGCCACTGGCGCTCTGCTCGGCTACGCACGTTGGACGATGCCCCCCAGCTTTGTGGAGCAGTGGAAGGATCGCCAGGTAGCCGACGTTGCGGATGCTGAACGAACGACATTCGAGACCCTGGCCGAATCAGCGTGGTGGGAACCCCGCGGCGACATGGGCGAGCTCGACGAGAAGATCGACGCAGCGAGGGAACGGGTCGTTGGTGCGCTTAAGGAGTACATGGGTACGTCTCACATGTTGAGTTGAGAGTATCTTATCGAAGGTAGTAACTAACCCGATCCTCCTCCCCTGCACAACAGAGCTCGAGTATCTCGCCGTGCATCCCAAGAACCAAGGTCGAGGAATCGCCACAGAATTGGTGCGGAGTGGTCTCCGTCAGGCGGAGAAGTTGGGATTGCCGGTGTTGGTCATGGCCTTTGACGTGTCTCGGGGAATTTACCTCCGGCTCGGGTTCCGGGAGGTCGAACAGGTTCTGCAGGATGACACCAAGTTTGGCGGCAGCGGCCACTATAACGCTTATTTCCTGATTTGGGAGCCGCCGACGGCAGCTGATGCCTCTTAGGATCCAACCTTGGATAACAGCAGGGAGACCAAGAGAAAGCGCCCAGAATTACCTTGACGTTGGAACAAAGATGCATGCATGACGCAGTGTTGAGGCGGTGTGTAAGACCAGTCAGCCTGCCTATACGATGTACTACCTACCTTGTTTGGACCAACACACAACCGACCTATCTACACGTTAGTAAACCCGCGGGGTTGCAAAGGTTGGCGCGGGGAATTGGCATGGGGGTATGCCTCGGCTGCTGTCACAGCACCGACTGTGCTTTGATAAGGTAGTACAGCAAGATATGCGATGACACTGATGTAGGATCTCGACTGCATAACGTTCTACATTGTACCCAATGTAGAAGTCATGAGCTGTCATCTCGTTCTGTCACAGTTACGGATAAGACTTGTAGAATCATTGCAACAGGAAGCGTTCTGTTGCATCATCGAGGAGAGGACCGAGCAGCTTCGTAGTAGACCACCAGGTGTTGTCAAGTCGCTCTTATGGTGTTCTTAGGCGATCTCACCACAAAAAAGTTACAAGAGAGAGCTTACATTACGTGATCAGTTGAGAGTGAGAGAGCCGGGAGACATGGCTGCAGTATCACCACCATCAGCATCACAGCGCGCTGGTTACCTCGCCGCCGCCAGTCTCGTCGCCGTCCAAGTCGGAAGCGGCATTCTGCTCAAGACAGCCCAGCACCATGGCCATTACGAATTCTCACCTTCGGGCTCAGTTGCCATTTCAGAGTTTGTGAAGCTCTTGATCTCATTAGTATTGTTCTACCTCGAGTGTCGGCGGCGGTTGGCCAGAGGAAAACATATCCCGGCATCATCAAATGCAAACGACGCGGTATACACTGCTGTCGTCGACAATACAGCCGATGATGATGAAGCATTTTCACAATCGCCATCAATGAGTTCTTCACTCTTTTGGCGGTATATCCAAACCGACGTCACCAGCCACGCCAAGTATGGCTTTGCGAACCTCTCGCTGCTGTATATGCTGATCAATAATATTGTAAGTAAAAGATGTTTGATATCTTACCTACCACTATTTCATGATCACGGTGAACTAACACTATCTGCAAGATATTCCTCTGCTACCAACTAGCCGACCCAGCAACCATCCAACTCCTCCGGAGCGGCATGACCTTCATCACGGCTGTTGTGTCTGTCTTAGCCCTCCGCGCCGCCCTCACACGGACACAATGGATAGCTATTGCTCTCCAGGTACGTCGTCCCGACTAATTTTATGCCTAGAATCTTGCTCTTTCTGCTGTCGGGTTCTTTGTCTTTCGAAAGTTTTCCTTTGCTGACTGCAAAAATCTAGATCTGCGGTCTCGCCGTGACCCAATACCACCCAACAACAGGATCAACCTACTACTCCCTGGGAACCTACGCCATCATCGTCTCGCAGGTCTTCCTCGGTGCTGTGGCCGGCGTCTACAACCAGCATCTCCTCAAGCTCAAGCGCGACAGCAGCCTCCATGCGAACAACATCCACCTCTACGGCTGGGGCGTCATGATCAACCTCGCCGCCCACCTCGTCATCCGCGCCGTCCGCCGTGACGAGCCGGGTTTCCTTCACGGGTACACCGGCGTTGCTGCGGTTTTGGTCATTGCTAATAATGTCCTGCTTGGGCTGGTGATTTCTTTTGTTTACAAATGTGCGTTCTTCCCCCCTTTTTTAAGTTTTGCTGCTAACAGACTGGTGAAATAGACGCGGATGCAATAATCAAGTGTTTCTCCGGGGCGGTGGCAACGGGGATCTTACTCTGTGTCTCCCCCTTGCTCTTTGGGACTAGTTTCGGCTTTTTGGTGCTTCCCGGCTCTATTGTGGTGTTTACCGCGTCGTGGCTGTATATGACGGAAAACACCAGCAAAGGCAGCCGCAGTTGTTGTGAGAGTAATGTCGGTGGTGATGAAGAAGAAGAAGCAACCGAAAAGTTCCACGAGGGGGACAGGCCACCGAGAAAGACAATCCTCGAGGCCCTTGACGGTCTAGCTTTGGTACTTCTTCCCCCTTCCTTTGCCTTCCCAACACACGCCAAATACCGTTCCCTTTTGCTAATCAAGAGACTGGCAGAACCGTCAAGCAATCCTCACAACCATCTCCGCCATCACAGCCATCATCATCATGGCCGGCTTGACACTACTAGTGGACATCCACACCCACACCACCACAACCTCCTCACTCGCACCATCATCCAGCAGCAGCCTCCCACCCCTGGCCAACAAATACACAATGCATTCCCCCTGCGGCAGCACCCCCACCGAAGCCCGCGAGCATGGATGCCGCTTCGACATCAACTCCTTCTGCTGGCTCCCCCCACCCTGCGACGACGAGCCCCTCGCGCAGGAATTTGACCAGCTCGCTGCCTGGGAATGGTACCGCGACGAGAACAAGACCCAGCCCGTGAGCCGGGAACAAGTCGCCACGGGCGAGTTCACGGATCTCCACGTGAGCTGGGAGTACCACCTCCAGCATTGCACTTTCATGTGGCGAAAACTGCACCGGGCCATTTTGGGGAGTGGCGGAAAGGCCGCTGTGGACAGCTATATTGGCGAGATGAAGCACACGCGACACTGTTCTGAGATGCTGCTCAACTACCGGGACGAGCCGTTGGATACCTTTGACACGTTTATTGTTGTCAAGTATCCGCACTGCGGACTGGTGTAAACAAGAAAAATGTCACGGATAGCTCATAGAATTGATAGCAAAAAGGGTTTCATTTGCATCATTAGCTACCAAATCCAAACCACACAAGATCCGCCAGAGGACCACATCATCACAATTGCACACCCCGTTTAGCATCATCCAGCACATCCTCCGAAGCCTTTTCGCTGATCAAGAACGTCGAAACCACCGGGAACGCACCCGGCGTCCTGGGGAAGGCACTCCCATCTACTACTCGCAACCCTGCCACACCTCTCACTCTGAACTTGGAGTCTAGTACAGCCAGCTGATCCCTATCCCCACCAATGGCGCAAGAAGACGTAGCGTGATGTCCGAAAGCCTGGTACTTGGCATGCTCCTTGTCACCACTCACACAGCTTGCCTCATTGGCGCAAGCGGGTTCGGTCGTCTGCATTGGTCCCGTCGGCGGTGGAGTGGCATTGTACGCCCGTCTGGCCCACGCCACAGCCTCGGCCAGGGCATTAAGATCTCTATCTGCGGCTTGGCCATTAAACTGCTCAAAGTTGATCAGGGGTGTATCTCGGGGATTGCTGCTGCGGAGCTTGACGCTGCCCGCGTTGGACTGTGGGTTAATTTTGACGACGGACAGGCCGAATACACCTGGCGGGTCCGGGGGGATGTTGACGAATGCCTCCTGTGGCCAGTAACCCCTGAAGGCAAAGCCGGCGAGACCAAACACAAGAACATCTAGCTCACCGTCCGGGGAGTGGCTGGTCTTAAGCATGAAAGCGTTGGTGTTAATGGCTGCACGGGCGTAAGGACCGGTGCCCTGCTGCCAAAGAGGGATGCACGGGTCAGGGGGAAATCCAAAGGTGCAGAACGGATCGCCGGGGATTGGTGTGGTAGCGAAAGGGTCAGTGTTATTGGATACACCAACAACGGGGAACTCGGGGTTGTCTTGGAGCTGACGGCCCACACCGGAGAGGTCCACTACGACGGGGATGTTGAACTGGGACAGGACCTGGCGAGGACCGATTCCGGATAGTTGAAGAATCTGAGGTGTGTTGAAGACGCCACCAGATAGAATGACTTCTTTGCGGGCTTTGGCGGTGCGCTTGGTGCCAGTGGAGGTGGAATTATACCGAGGGTCGGCACTGTAAAGAGCGGTGCCCTCAAGATATTCGACGCCAGTAGCAAGAGGCTTCTTTCCCCTGCGAGTCTCGAGGAGAACGCGGGTGACGAGGCTGTTGGTCTTGAGCGTGAGAGGGTAGCGAGGGGAGCCATTGGGCTTCTTGGCAGCAAGAGTGTTGAGGACAATGGTGCGAGCGCTGAACCGGCCCCAGGTCTCATTGGCATGGAAGGGGAGACCAAAGAGCCCCTCGGTACGGTCACGGTTTGGGCTGGCGTTGTTGAGATCACGCGTGACATCCGTCAAGGCTTTGGCCGGGTTGCCGCCGATGGCTGAGATCATCCCTTTGAACACGTCCACAATTCCGGGAGTTCGCGCATAGATGTCGCCATCGTTGCCGTTAGTATCCAGATACCCGTCGAAACCATGTCCGGGCGTCCCTGGTGGCACGTAGTGGTTTCTCTCGATGCGCTGGAAGATGCGTCGAATTGCGTCGCCGCTGAATCCTTCTGGTCAGCTATCTCTTCAATCGCCATTGCGACCATCCGGAAGCTAGCGCTTACCTCCAACTCCTGTCTCCGGTAATCCTACCGATGTAGTCCCAAGTGGACTTGCTGGGCAACACCGTCACACCGGCATTGATAACTGAGGACCCGCCAAGTGTAGCGCCCCGAGGATAGTAGATACCAAGAGGCGTGGCATCAGCGGGTGCAGCGCTACCGTTGCCCACCCAGAGCGAACCGTCCGCCCTCCTCCAGGTGAGGTGATTATTCTTCTCATTTTCGACATCGTTGGCATAGTTGCGCACGAAGAAGTCCCATCGGTTAGCCGGACCGTTTCTTCCGATGTTGATAATCTGAGTCGTGAGATCGGCACTCTGGTCGTCTCCAGCCTCGAGGAGGAGCACAGAGTAGCCAGCCTTTGCTAGGTTGGCAGCAATTGGCGAGCCACCGGGTCCACTGCCTACGACGATGTAGTCGTAGACATCTTGGTTGTTGTTGTTGCCTCCGCCGCCGCCAGAGCCAGAGCCAGAGGCAGTGAAAGCGGGGGTGGCGAACAGCGTGAGGGCGGCTGTCAGACAATGTCCGATCTTGACTGCCATGGTGTGGTGTGCAAGACACAGCAATCTGATGGGAAGCTGGAGAAGGTGGGAATCGGTCTCTTGTTGGACCCCGCGACTCATCAACCCCCTCTTATAGTCTTTGTCATGATCCTAGTCGGTTTTACCATGGGGTTGCCTGTGTCAGTTGGATTGATACGAATAAACCAATCCGACCTTGGAGGCTGGAAGTCTGGGACGATGACATTTCCCTGTTCTGTTCTAGTTGGTGATACTTCCCGTCAATATTATGCGCCTCGTCCCCCACGATGTGACACTAGCTGACGCCCAGGCCCCAACCTGCTGGTTGGACCGTCTGCAAGGGGTTCCGAACTGCCGAATGGGAATGGTGTGCACACGCCATTCTGCATGCGTTGAATGATGACTTCCAGCATGACGCTTGCTCAGCTCTGAAATGCTGGGGAAAACACCATGCATGCTGCATGTCAATTCCGAGCCTGATCCTGTCGGCTGTTCTATTCGATAAACTCGGTTCAAGCTCTGCATGCCGGCAAGTATTGGGAGCACGGTTTTCGAGACCTTTTATGTTCGAATGCCCATCTGTGGGGGTGGCATTGATGGCTACCTAAGGTACAGTGCACTTAACGGTGAACTGGTGGTGCTGGGATCGCCTGCTCCTCAAGGAGGTCCTAGTCAGTGCAGGAACCGCGGTGAGCCATCTTATTCCATTGAGGAGAAAGCCGACAGAATTGTAGACGACAGACCAATAGGTCTATTGGTAATCATGTGGTTCGGCAAATCTTCAGAAAGTTTGGCGGACGTTTATGACGAACTCGGAGATAAGATCAAGAGCAAAAGGATATGTCTTCAGTCGTAAACAGGCAGAGAATGAAAAGAGGGGAAGTACGCAATTTAATCTCAACCCCAGAAATTGTCCTGGGTCAAGGAAGGCACGTTCAAGCCCTTAGATGCATTGTTACATGTATTTTTCAGTTGTAATCTCCTCCACGCATTATGATGCGCCTTTTACGCCTGCAACTCAGGCATGTGGAAAGCCGAGGTCCCCCAGAGTCTTAAACTTAAAACAAATCACTAAACTCCCACTGGAGAAAAATAAGGTTGATCATTGTATGGTCTCCGGGTTCCATCTATAACTTGTATGAGGATTAGAATAGTGGAAAGTGGCATGGATAAGCTGCACAGGAAATTGTTCACATCAAGATCTTCATTTGCTCGATTGAATGGAATCATAATCCGGCCCGGGACTCCCAGTGGATGGGAAAACGTACACAGAAAACCTACTAGATAGGATACTCGGGTTCTACTTACGTGGTTTGGGAACGAGATTGCTAGAGCAATAAGAGAAGCGCCCTTACGCCTTAAATCAGTTCGAACCGATCCACAGAAGGAGCAATCTCCCGAAGTCCCAACCTGAAAGATACTAGCAGACAAGATCATCAAAAATGAACAAAGACTCCGAAAGATACAATATCCCAAGAGGAAAACAGCACACCGATGCAAAAAGTGCAAAAGAAAGGTCTCTCCCGCCGGGAATTGAACCCGGGTCTCGAGCGATGTTGATGAGTGGAACCCATTGACAAGCTCACATACTGACCACTATACTACGGAAGATTTTCAGGTGTTGTCACCTGTCGTAGCTTGCTTCTGTGGTTTCGGCATTCCCTTCATATATGCTCACCACTTCAACACCTCACCCATTGATGTCGACGCTCTTCTTTCATTTTCTGGAGGTTCAAAATCCATAGCTCTTAAAGTGCTACGATGCAAAGGTAAATAGGGTATCTCAGAATTTGAACGTCTCCTCTATATCTCTATCGCTTATAATCTCCCTGTTGTTGACAAGAGAAACCAGCTTCTTCTGGTACGGAGCTTTCACATTAAACTTTTCCGCTTCCCGCACCAGGTACCCATTGATATACTCAATCTCCGTCTTCCTCCCCGCCGCCACGTCTTGGTACATGGAACTGAAATTTCTGCTGGTCGTTCGGATCGTCTGATGCACGATCGGCAGCAAATTCTTGTAGTCATGCAGCTCTGGCCCCGGACCCGGCAGCATATTTTGATAAATCTCCGCAATCTCTTTCGTCACGGCCTCTACCAACGCCATTCTTGCGGGTGATGACAGCAGCTCGCCGTTGGCGCAGTCAAAAGTGGTCGTGAGGGGGTTGACGACCGCATTGATCGCGAGCTTTTTCAGCTGCTCGGTGAGGATATGCGCGGGTTCCACGAGTTCTGTCTCGAGGAGGTAGCCGGCTTGGATGAGACGGCGGAGAAGCCATTGGCTTTCTGGGTTTTTGGTATTTTCAATGTCCAAACGGCCGCGTCCGGCGTGGAAGAAGGGCCATCCGTACTGATCTTTTTCGTTCTTCCCACGGGACGGGTTGCTGTTGATGCCCGCATAGCACAGCCCGCTGAGAAAAGTTGGACGGATATTGGGGTTGGGAAACATTTTGTTTTTCACTTCGTCGATAGCTCCTGTGTTGGACGGTCAGCTTGCGGATTGCATGAAGATGTGAAATGTAAAAGGACCCACCCATCCCGTTTTGAACCAGCAGAACCGTGGACTCATGTGTCAGTCGATGCTTCACAAGATCAATCGCCGCAGCGGTCTTGCCAGCCTTGGTAGTCACGATCATGTACTTTATTGGGTATTGATATGCCGACTCTGCCTCTTCGCCCTTGTCAGGTGTGGCAAGCAGCTCGGCTTCGACCTCAGGACTTTTGGTCTCGACTCCATATTTATCACGGCGAATGAGGCACGACCCAGAGTTCACGAAGCTTTCGAGTTTGGACGGTCGATGAAACAGGAGTCTGACGAGAGGATAGGGAAGCCTTGCGTGCGATTGCGCCAGGCCATAGCCCAGATACTTTCCCAGGTTACCAACGCCGAGGATGTGAATTTGGGAGTCACGCTTGCGCAGCTCTTGGTCGAGGGACCATTGCTTGGTTGCTGCACCACTTCGTAAAAAGCTCAGGGTTGAGAATGTGGCTTTTGTGACTGATTTCTTCATGGCGGCTTGGAAGGGGTGACCCAAGGGGGCCGTCAATGTGGCAGAAGTGAACCATGACAGGACGTGACGTTCGCCTCGAATTGAAGATTGTTGGGTGGAGCTCAAAGTGGGGCAGTGATTTTCAGAATTGCGCTATCTGATTTTGCTGGCGATACAGTGCCAAGGTGTTAAGGGACATTGGGTGTAGCAGTGCCAAGCCTAGTTGGGAAGAACGCGTCAAAGGTCACAACGGTCCAAAACATGCCCCCTTACCAACTTCATCTTGTATGCTGGGATTGATAGAGGAGACACATTTTGGAGATTTTTCCTCATAGCCCCGCATGTTTACAGCTCCTTTGCCATGCATGAATTCTCCCGTTCGACATCATTCCGGAACTAGGGAGACCGGTCCGAAATAAGCTCCGTTCCGAGCCGGGCTTGAACCGGCAGTGAGCGGCAATTGCTTGTCGATCGACGTGGGTGTTGGGAGGACGGTCCGAAATGTCAGGTAAAACCAGGCGTGAAAATCAAAATGTTTCAAATTGATCATGATATCTAACTCAACGCTATCAATTGGCTTCATGGTATGTACAGTTCTCGGTGCCAGTGTTTTTCAACTCCACAGTCTACAACGATAACCCCCTAGCAAGAGAACACGGACGGGCCGGGAATGGTGTAGGACTTGAAGTTGTTGTAGATCTACCTCAGAGTTAGTATGCTTGCATGTGAACTACATCGGATCTTCTCAGGGGTTCACTTACGTTGGCGGTATAGCCGGGATCAGAAGCCTTGAAAGCGCCAGGAATCTTGACCGTGGGGCTTGGGCTTGCGTTTCCACCACCCGACACGTTGATCTGGGCGCAGCTGATGTACCACTGCGGGGTCGAGCCTGGGTTGTGAATGGCGAGACTTTGAATGCGCAGGAGGTACTCGCCGTTGGGAATGCACTTGGGGAGGTTGGCCTGGTACGAGGCTGGAGATGGTTGTCAAAAAGCAGAAGCCAAGCGGGGTTAAAGAAAAACAACGTACTTCGCAGAGGCCAGGAGGCCTGTCCACCATTAAAGGACGGGCCCCAGTCGTAAATCTTGAACCAGTCACCGGAGCCGTCGTAGCTTTGAACGGAACCAGGTGCCTTGGATAGGTACCTTTGAGTACGGTTAGCTTTGTGCCAAGATGAGAGGAAAAGAGATGGCCATCTCGAAGGATAACAGGTTTCCTTACAGAGACAGAGGCCCTTGGTGGTAAACGGCCTGATCAAGGTAAAATGTCACGGAGTCACCAGCCTTGACGTTGGCGACGGTCGTGTCGGCACCCGATGACGCTCCAAGATTGCAACGCATATCATTCGACGACAAGCTGGTCACAGGGGAGTTATGATTATTGTGCTTGCGGATATGCTCCCACATCCCAAACTTCTGAGAGCCGACGCCAAACTGCTGGAAGATGTAGTGGGCCGAGACATCGGCAGCGCCAGCGGCGACGGCAAGGATAGCGGCGACCTTCATGGTGATGTGCGAGTTGAAGCTATCGTGAGCTGAGCAGGGGAAATATTTCAGACTGCTCTGACAACTCTGGTTAGGACCTTGGAGCGAATAATTGCGCTCTTTTTGAACGACAGGTGGTCCACCATCTTGATTCCCCCGGACAGCCTGCTCCCGCAAATGCCGGGTTGGCAGGATAACAGAGTGTATATGAAACGGCCCGGATTCTTTGCTCGCGAGGAATTTTTGCCTTCCATGACAACGGAATAAGGCACTCAATGCTGCCTGTTGGGCAGCACGCCAGGAAAAGGCTGTCCTTCTGAATGAAGACAAATGAAAGATTGCGGGGCCCCAGATTGCCGGTCGAATGGGGTGTTGGTCACACAGCCAGAATGTGGGGTGGGTTGCAGGAAGGCCAATATCAGCCCGTCCCGTTTTCCAGGTGGAAGCAGTCATGCCGTTGACAGATACCGTCTGCCATGCTTCTGCGATGTGATGCCATTGAAGTGCTTGAAGCTGCCAACGGCGAAATGCACCCCGAATGTCGAATCAAAGTGTTTGCACAGTATGCTGCCCCCAATATGGCATACCGACCGCAGATAGTAGTGTCAGATGCTGGGCATAAGCTCTAGGTTGGTAGCCCACCACTGACGGCTCACTGTAGTGACGCCACCATGCACGTGAGCTGCAAAGGCAGCTGCTGAACTCGTCTACATCGTTAACAGCATTATCTTTTCTCTTGTCACGCATGACTTCAAAATACCGTCTTGGAAGCACACAGCAATCGAGTATGGTATGCACTGGAAGGTTGAGCGCAAGATGCGATATCCTCTGTTTCCTTTTTGTGTCCTAGCTACATGAAATGACGAAAGGCACCTCAGACACGGCAATATACATTCCTTCAGCTGACGAACTCCATCGTACACGAACAAGTCCCACCTCGAGTCCGTTTCACACCAGAGAGGGTCATATCAACCGTTTCCACTAATTGTTATCCCTCCTCGAGTCAGGCTCGTTGGGATACGGAACACCTTCAACGCCAACCTCCTTAACCGTGATGGCAGACGATCCACTGCTTCCGTAACCCTCGGTAGCCAGAATCATGTAATCGTGGGTACCCAGCTTCAGGTTGCTCTTTTCCCACGCAGCAAAGTGGTTGGCAATGGTGATGGTACCTCCGACACGGTGGTTTCTGCGGACCGACCAGAATTGGTAAAAGGTGGCGCGTCCCACGATCGAGGGTTGGTTGACGCGCTGCGTGCGATAGATATCGTAGTCGCTGCCGTCACTGTTGACGGTGCCGAGGCGCGAAGTCCCGCTGCTGGGGTTGTAGCTGCCATAGCTCTCGACAATGTAGTACTCGATCAGAGCATTCTTGGTCCATCCATACAGCGCAAGGTACGAGTTGACGTTTCTGCCGCTCCACGTGCCGTTGTACTGAACGACTTTGGGGCCACCAGGGTTCCAGCCCTTGCCGCCGACCCAGTTGCCGACGTTGGTCCAGGTGGCCTTGTACGTGCCGTTGGCCTGGTTGCGGTAGTCGACGCTACCGCGGCCGTCGGACCAGTACGAGTAGAAGTACCCGCTGTGGAAGCCGTTGCCTTCGGGGTCGCCGCGAGCAGTTCGGCGCTCCTCACCATGGAGCTTAGAGCCGAGGTCAACCGGCCTGCCAAAGATTTGCTCGTCAAGCGGTATGGCCGCCGCGAGGCCAGCGGTGAGGAGGAAGGAAAAACGCATGGTGATGAGGGTCAAGAGATACCGTGGTGCAGAATATTCTGTTCCGAAAGCTAGAAACCGCGGGAGGAATGAACCCTCTTATTCGTTTCTCTTTTGCCTGTTTAGATGACTTGCGACGTTCGTCTTTGCTCCCAATGTCCCGTTCGCCCGATTCCAAGACATTTAGATGGCCACCGAGTGGTGCGCATAACACCATCGTCAAGGAGACTTGGAGGAGTCTGTTCTATTTCTGCCATGGCTATACTACCACTGAGTGATCCGCACCACCCTATATCTTGCTCGGAGAATAGTCCTGACATTTGAAATATCACATCACCTTACAGCTTTATTCTGACAGGTCAGACAGTGCGGGGAGCTTTCATTGTGTGTGGGTCACTGCTCGGTATTAAGGGGCTCTTAATATTTCCCTCGCGGCTAAAGTCAGAGCACGTGTTGTAGAGATCCGCACCACACGTCTTTTCAATCTCAGCAGTATCCCATCTCCCAGGGATGGGGTCATATCCGATCATGATGGAGCTCCAAAGCAGGGTTCGCCACTTTTCCGTTAGATACCATTTCACCTCACAGACAATCGTCCTAGCAGTTGAACAGAGGGGGACCTGAGAAGATTAGAATATATTTCGAGCCGAGAAGGGGATCTCAACATACCAGGAATCATGTATTTGAATCCAGCCTTTTGATTGTAGATATCGATGAGAAGACCTGGATCGTTCGACTGGCCCCAACGTCAGTCTCACAACCCATGAAAAACCCTTATTCCAGAAACTTAAACCTACCTTGTAGATACCAGGAATGCTGTAGGTCTTGGGCAAAGCAGTGCCACTACCTCCCTTGATTTCAATCTGCGCACACTCCATCTAGATGCAAGTATTCAAAGTGTTAGCCCTCTGCTCCTGCTTAAAGCTTGGCCTCTGGGAAAAGGTCTTCTCACATAAAGCTGAGCTCCGCCAGATGATCTCGCTCCATGAAGCGCAATCATCTCGGCGCGGAGAAGATACTGGCCGTTGGCAATGCACGAGGGGATAGTGATGACTTGGTTCCCCTTGTTGTCGATGACGACGTTTGTGGCCCATTTGCCGTTTGTGTAGCCGCCCTCTTGGATCTTGAACCTATAAAGAACTGTTAGTTCCGCCCATAAAGAATAAGGGGGCAGACACACCATCCGTCACCAACACCCTTGTCGGTCTTTGCATCTGTAACCTTCTTCAGATATGCCATGACAGGGCCCCAGTGCCCCGGGTCCATGACATCGTTGGGTCCTGCTGCTCGGATTGTCAATTGTTGCATACTCTTCAAGAATCCAAGGGACGACCTACACTGCAGTGTGTGTCTCCAGACAGCAGAAACATTTGTCCCTGCCGTGACGGTGATGATCTTGTCGGATGGTGTTGTGGGATTAGGAGGGCCGTTGCAGGCCAGGTTGTTTGATCTTACATCTGTTTGCGGCTGTTGGAAAATTTCTCTTAGTCAACGTTCATCTTGTTCTTCTTGAAGAGCTTCAACTTGCACCATCATAGGACGGGGTTCTGATGGCATGTGACACGGGCCATGTTTTACCATCAGCGGTCAGTTGCGCAAAGATGGTATGGGCCGAAGCGACCGACACAGAGGCGATGCCCGCGAGAAGAAATGAGGCTTTCATGTTGCAAATTTTCTTGGAAACGCAAGTCCAAAAGTCCAAAATATAAACAGGTCTAAATTCATTCAACTAACAAAAAAGCGATCAATGCTGCCAGCATCATGGATCTTGGACTCCCTCATATATCTGCACAACGCCCTAACAACATGGACACACTGCCCACTGCCGAATATACTTGTCTTTCCATCTTCAAAGCCGTGTCGAAGTCGATCATTTCAACATATCCTCAATTCACTGTTTTGGTGTTTCGACCACTGATAGCTAAAAGGTGAGCAAAGGGGCGGGAGAGGGCTTACCGAGCCGAAAACGGAAACGAAATCTGATGATGTGGGAGGGCGGGCTTGGGTGAGGGCAAGGATTCCCCATATCAGGGCAGCAGTGCAGCATATCCGTCTGTAGGTGTCACTTCCATCCCAACCATTGCGGCTTCTCACAGTTCTACGATGTCACGAGGGAGTGGCAAGCCACACTGCCACAACGGGAACGATGGCTAGGTTGGTTCCCCAAAGCTCCCGGCACCCAACCTCATGGGGATTTTTCAGCCCAGTGACAGTCGTTACAGTGCACCGACGCGACCTTACACAGAATTCAATGCAATGATGCCACCCACCAAGAATGGGAACCCGCTCGGCCCAAGCATCTTGGTTTCTTGGTTGATACTTGCGATCAGATACAAATACAGATAGTACCCAATGCATTGTCCCTTTCGTGGCTTGATTTTTTGTTTTTCTTGTAGCAACCACATTTGCCTAGTCTGACACTGTTCAGGAAGAAACCCATCAGAACGAATCGAATCATCTACAAAATCGACCGATCGGCTTCGAGCAGTAGAACGATTGATTTTCGAATCCCCCCTCGACTAGATCGGCTTATTACACCCACGAATTGCTCAACCAATTCATCCCCCGCAAGCCACCGACCATGGATGGGTCCAAACCATGACCTCGTGGACAGTCGCCACATAGAGAAACAGCATGTGCTGGGCCGACGGACCGTCAGATCTACTATACGCAAGTTGATTGGGTATAGGCTGATTGAAAAACACAAGGGGCTGTCAGCATCCATCGAGGTCGTGGATAGATGAAGACAGAGGGGCATGAACCAGCAGAGGCGAACCAAAACGGCAGTGGACGTTAGCGGGGGATTTATCCAAAGTGGGGGAGATTACCACGTTGAGTGCCCTACGGAATTTTTTCTGGAACCGGTCAAGCCCCCCGGGCCAAGGTCCTCCAGGACCCCTTTGCCGCACTGGAGCCGCCTGAGTGGATTTTCCAAACACTCCCACCGTCTTTCCCGTACGCTCAACACCGCGACACTCACCTGCGAACCAGACATTCGTGGAAGACGACGGGAGAAGCGCCTCTGTTGACGAAAAGACACGACGTTATCCCGAAGGCCGATCTAGGTCGACTTGACAGGTCAGCCACACACACGCGGATTTCTCCCCCAAGAATCCCGTAAACTACCAAGCAGCGGTGCTTACGCCTCGCCAAACGTTGCATTAAACCGTTGCACCACCAGTGTCCAACCCGGGAAGCGGTGATCTCTCCACACATCTCGAACACCATGACTGGAAATTGTGTGGACCAGTGTTCTTTCTACTTTTGCCAAGCTTTACACGCCTTGGAACCGCAAATACCCCTGATGAATATCCCTCTACGTCAGCAGCAAGTCAGCAGGAACACTTCAGTCAACATTGGCGGGTTCATACGGCCAGTGCTTGGCCTTTCGCGACACGTCCCGCATCGGCGCTTGCTTCCGTTCGGGGCCTTCCCCCTGACTCCGTCATGCCGCCCCCTGGTTCTTTTCAGCTTCTTTCCGCCACTGAGGGAAAACTTGGGGAAGCCCCATCGCGCGGCTGCTTCTCCAATCTACACGCTCCATTCATATCGAGCGTGGCTCTCGCCAACACCGCTGATCCCATATGCGTTTTGGCGGAGGCTATACTCGACCCTGCAGCTCAATCTATCTGCCTCCATCTAGTCCAAGTACTCGGCTCTCATTCTGCCGCGGATCCATCCTATCGGTGACATTCCATATGGTTTCCCCGGACATGCCTTCCGCGATTCGTTCCTGGGAATGCGGAGTTCAGGGACGGTGCAGGCCGGACACACCCCCCTAGTGATGGGCTGAGGAATGTCGTTATATCTAGAGGTCGTCACCCCTGGGAGAGCTTGTTTTCAGAATGCTGGCTTGTCTTTCTTGGCCCAGCGCTTCCTTCCAGAATCATCCCGTGAGTTCTGGTTGTAATTGACAAGATGAAGTTCCTCAGCCGCCTTGGGGCCACCGCCCTTGCGGCATCCCTTTGTGAGTGTCCCTTGTTGCCTCGCGGATGCCCCAACCAATGGATAGAATACTGATGATAATGGATAGACTTGCAGCAAGGCGCCGCACAAATGACAGATGGTACCTACACGGATCAGGCAACTGGCATCAAGTTCAAGACGTGGGCGCAGGACGCGGGGACTGCCTCTACTTCCCCTTATACCTTCGGTTTGGCGCTTCCCTCTGATGCGCTAACGAAGCCCGCTACCGAATATATCGGTATCCTCGTGAGTTGGCAGAACGAGAGTCCCCATGCACGCAGTCGCTAATAATTGCCAGCGCTGCAAAATTGACAATGCCGCGGCTCCCGGATACTGCGGCCTTTCGCACGGCGAGTCTGGCCAGATGACCCAGGCACTCCTCCTGGTTGCATGGGCCTTCGAGGGCAAAGTCTACACGTCGTTCCGATATGCCACCGGATACACTCTCCCCGGCGTTTACACTGGCGACGCTAAGCTGACACAGCTTTCCTCAAACGTCACTGCTAACGAGTTCGAGTTGATCTACCGCTGCCAGAACTGCTTCAAGTGGAACCAGGAGGGTAGCGAAGGAAGCGTTTCTACCACCGAGGGCTTCCTAGTTTTGGGTCATGCTGCTGGAAGAACCGGCCTGGAGAATCCTACTTGCCCAACTCGGGCCACTTTTGGTTTTCACGATGCTGGCTTTGGTCAATGGGGTGCTCCTTTGGAGGGCGCCACTTCTGACTCCTACTCGACTTGGGCTGCTCTTCCCGCAAAGGATCCCGAAACCACTTGTGAAGGGCAAGTTATGCCGAATCTGACAAAAGTCACATGCATTGCTGACAATTCGCAGTGAGGAGGGCCCCCAGGCCGAGTGCAAGCCTGCTCCGGCAAAGGAGTACGACTATATCGTTGTCGGTGCGGGTGCCGGCGGTATCCCAGTTGCCGACAAGCTCAGCCAAGCTGGTCACAAGGTTCTTCTCATCGAGAAGGGTCCTCCTTCTTCAGGCAGATGGGGCGGCTCCATGAGGCCCAAGTGGCTGGATGGAACCAACCTTACCCGCTTCGACGTCCCCGGTCTTTGCAATCAGATTTGGGTCGACTCTGCTGGTATTGCCTGCACGGATACTGATCAGATGGCCGGTTGCGTCTTGGGTGGTGGAACTGCCGTCAACGCCGGTCTCTGGTGGAAGGTCAGTTTTGCAACCGATTCTTTGATGTTTATCTCCATACTGACATGTTCAATAGCCGCCTGCAAAGGATTGGAACGAGAACTTCCCTGCTGGCTGGAAGGCCAAGGAGATTGCTGGTGCCGCCAAGCGCGTCTTCGACCGCATCCCTGGCACCACTGTCCCATCTGCCGACGGAAAGCTTTACCGCCGCGAAGGATACGACACTCTCGCCAGCGGCCTTGCCAAGTCCGGATACAAGGAGGTTTCCGCCAACCAGTCGCCCGATGAGAAGCACAAGGCCTTTGGCCACACCCACTACATGTTCGCTCACGGCGAGAGAGATGGCCCGTTGGCGACTTATCTCGTCTCGGCCAAGGCTCGCTCCAACTTTGAGCTCTGGACTGGTTCTGCTGTCCGCAGAGCTGTCAGGACTGGTGGCCGTGTTACCGGCGTCGAGCTCGAGTGCTTGACCGATGGTGGCTACAGCGGCAATGTCAAAATCAGCAAGAAGGGAGGTATCATTTTTGCGGCCGGTGCATTTGGCTCTGCCAAGCTTCTTCTGCGCAGTAAGTCAGCCTATGTTATCGTGCTTGGATAACGATTTCTAACCGTCAATAGGTGGTATCGGACCTCAGGATCAGCTTGAAGTTGTTGCCGCGTCTGCCAAGGATGGAGAGACTTTCATCGCCAAGAAGGAATGGATCAACCTCCCTGTTGGCTCCAACCTGATCGATCATATGAACACCGATCTGATCATCACTCACCCCGATGTTGTCTTCTATGACTTCTATGAGGCCTGGACCACCCCCAACACCGGTGATAAGGATGCTTATCTTAACGACCGCAAGGGTATCCTTACCCAGTCCGCCCCCAACATTGGCCCCATGGTATGTTTATTCCATGGCAGTTTTGTAATTTGAGTAGTCTTGCTAATTTGTCGACACAGGTCTGGGAAGAGGTTACTCCTTCTGATGGTATCCCTCGTCAGTTCCAGTGGACTGCCCGTGTCGAAGGCGACTCGCGCATCACTACCTCTCCTCGTAAGTGCAATCCGATCGCCTTGATGTGGACCCGGTAAAAAGCTAACAATTCCAAGATGCCATGACACTCAGCCAATATCTCGGCAGAGGTGTTCAGTCTCGTGGCCGCATGACCATCACCTCTGGTCTTGCCACCGTTGTCTCTACTCACCCGTACTTCCACAACCCCGCCGACAGGGAAGCTGTTATTGAGGGCATCAAGAGATTCCAGGCCGCCCTCAACGTCATCCCCAACATTACCTGGGTCTTGCCTCCCCCTAACGGAACGGTTGAGCAATATGTCGACAGCGTACGTATTTCCTTTGGACTCGTTGACCAAATCACGAGCTAACCGTACTTTGTGTTTAGCTTCCCGTCTCCCCATCTGCTCGCCGCGCCAATCACTGGATGGGTACTGCCAAGATGGGTACTGATGATGGTCGTAAGGGTGGCACTTCCGTCGTCGATCTCGATACCAAGGTCTACGGCACTGACAACCTTTTCGTCGTTGATGCTTCGATCTTCCCCGGTATGACGACGGGCAACCCGTCGGGCGCCATCGTGATTGTTGCCGAGCAAGCTGCGGAGAGGATCTTGAAGCGCAAGATCAAGTTGTAAATAACTGAGAGAGATACTATACAAAATGAAGGCGCCCCATGTGATGATCGCCGAAATAGGAAGAAAGAAATATGGGTCATGTTTAAGAGTAGTCAATGCCTCGAGATGCTCCTACTTTGAGATTAGGTTATGTGTCATTGTTGTTGTTTGGTTTAAGTTCCATGTAGGAATGGTTGGACTGAGTTCTTCTCGAGCTGAGTCGAGCCTGGCTGGTGATATATGGATGTGAAACTTCTCAGTTTGACCGAATCCTCGAACCTGACACCTGGCCAATGCTCTGGAGGACCGAGGAGGTCAACGGCAGCCACGTACCTTCCCTTTAAAAGGAACCTTTTTCATTAACGCCGCCTCCCAGTATTCGCTGGTAGCCCAATGGTATTGGGAGGCGGTATCTCGGTGAAAGGGCTAGACCCCTCGAGAGGTCCGGGTTCGATCCCCGAGTGCTCCTGCACGGAGAAAAACCTTTCGGGGTTTTTTCGTAGCCAGCTACCTTACGAGTTAGCTGGTGAGCTTCTTTACAAATTGTGAAGTGAGCTTTGCTCCTCTTTGCTTGTGTCGCCTGGGTCAGGCAGTCTTGGACGAGAGGGATACCTATGCCTTTGAGAACGCAACATCCAGTTTTTCCATGTCTGTGACGGTCACATTTAGCTCCAGGATTGAACCTGACTGCAGATTTCTTTGTACAGAAGATGTGAAGCCAGTCGTGATACTTGTCGCTCCGTTTTGGAGTCCGGAAAATGATCTGTTGTGCTACAGAGGTGGTCATGGCTGTCCACTCGAGACAGAGTTGATACTTCCATCTCAACACGGAAGTCAGTCAGCGTGCTTCTTGCCCGTGGATGACTTGGGCAGAGCAGGAGGTATATAACCTGGTTCCTGGCTATGGTAACAGCTTTGAACTTTCACCATCACCTTCGCAACTTGCACTCTCAGAATTACTTTTTCAGTATGAACATTGCCCTTCCCGCATCCAGCCTATGATGATAATTAGACACGCGCTTTGCTGACATACCATGAGGACAGCCATCGCTCAGCTAAACCGACCAACATGCCGTCGACGTCTTCCTCCTCTTCACGCAAACACAGATCCCACGGAGAGAAAAAGAACTCAGCCAAGAAACCCTCATTAGCGGAGAAAGAAATCTTCTGGGTTGCTTCATGGGCCATTGATACGAGAAACAAAAGCTGGGGAGACGTATCACAAAATGCAGAGAACACATACCAGAGAGCTCAAGAGAAGAATTCATCATCCTCCAAGTCCTCCAAGTCTTCCAACTCCAAACGCGCACACGACTTTCTTCAGGATTCCGAGGATACTATGCCGCCTCCGCCTCGGCGCCATGCCCGTCCGCCTCAGCAGGATGCCCGTCCACCACCCCCCGACTTTCGACCCGCTCCAGGGTATCCGCCTGAGTACAATCCACCACCTCAACAGCAGATGGGCAACCTTGCTCCTCCTCCTCCTCAGGGTTACTTTGGTGGACCTCCTCAGGGTCACTATGCTGTGCCTCATCCGGGTGCTCCTCCGCCTCCTCAGCATCAGGCTCTCGCGCCGCCTCCCGGAAACGGGCATGGCTCTGGAGCTCCTAGCCAGTACGGTGGTCCGGATAACGGTGGACTTCAGTAATCACCCGAAACGGGGCAGATGGAGCGGTGGTCATCCGGGAGCTGGCTTCACCGGAGATGGATACAAGGCGGGGACTTTGAGATTGGCAGATGCTTGGAAGGGAGGATTTTTGGAGAAGAAAGAAGAAGAATCGGACTGTTTTGACAGCAGCTGCTGTAAGCACCGAAAGCAGGAGGAGGTCATGGTCATTGGAAAGTCGGGAGCCCGCAGGACGGGTTGTATGGATTTTTAGTATGCGGAAGATAACCTCAATGAGACTCGCAGTGACACAACTTGGATCGAACATACAGGTTTCATGGCATGGTGAAGTGACTGAGGTTTAGATGCCTTAGGAAAAACCGATGCTGAACTAGCTTCTCTACCTGGCCCTTCAGAAAGTCAAGTTTCAATTTGGTGAATGTAGGTTGTGCTGTAGAATCTTTTTCTTAAAATACCTCTAGAAGGGGCCGTAGTTCTGAGAAAGATGTTCGGCCTCGTGCGTGGAGTGTGTCGATATTTTCTCTGTGTACGTAGGAGATGTGAAGCGCAACATGAAATTCGAGGTCGTTTCAGAGTGCAGAAACTGATATGATCCTGGAACATTTTCGTGATACAGAGTCGGCCATGAGCTACTCATCAGATGCAGAGATGATACTTCCGTCTTAATGTTGAGGTACTAAGTTGGACATGCTGTTTCAACGAGTACGACAGGGGCATAAGAGACGTATATAACTCGGCTCTTTACCGTGGTTTAGCAACTTTGAACTTCCACCTTCTTTGGTGATAATTCTGATTCTGGCATTCACGGCCCTAACAGCGTCTTGACACTCAACCTACCTAGGTACTATACCACGGCCAACGTACCACATTATTAGCCGACCTGAACAATCAGTAACCTCCGCACCATGCCTGGATCTTCATCCTCAAGCAAGAAGGCCCCAAACGATGTGTCCAGATTAGTAGTATACACCGGTTCTTCCAAAATCAGGAGCTCCAAGCAGCTGGACAAAACAGCAGTACAGTTCGAGCAAAGGCAAAAGGAGAAGGCAAAAACGAAGAAGGCGGAGGAAAAAGTAGCAAAAGGGGAGATCACGCCACGAGCAAGATGACAGCCGCAATATTAGGCCGTCAAGTTCCAGAAGCACATCCGGCCATTCGCACTTCCGCGAATCCCTCAGACTCCTCTCCAACCGCTCCATCCGCATCTGCCTTCTCCGGCTCCCTTCTGGAATGGCGCTGCATCCCCTCGACCTCCTGTCCAACCGCTCCCTCATCATCCACACTCGGAGCCTATGGCTAGACTCTTGAATAGCACCGAGACAGAATCGGTACATGGCACACCAAATATGCGAGCGACGAACCACGCTGGAATGCAGGCGGTTCTTACCGGTCCTCCTTCTCAGGGTCACCACCAACCACATCCGGGGAATCATTACCCAGGCCCTCCCAATTCTTCAGGACAGCAGCTCCATCCTCCTATTTCTCAGGCTGCTCATTCTCCTCGACCTCAGGGGTTTCCTCCTCCGGTAATCTGAAACTCCCCTGCGCCAAATCTTCCTCCTCATTTCCCTAACGGATCACAGTCTGCTCCGCCCCAAAGACACCCCAATGGACTGCCTCCCGCTCAGCCTCTCCCTCCTCCCGGTCAGGGCTATCAACCTCACGAATCTTTCCCCGGACACGTTCCAGGAGGACCTTCCCCCGCTCCAGGTCAGCATCACCCTCCGCCTCTTCCAGGACAGCATCCCGAGTTTAATCGCGGAGCTACTCCTCGAGGCAACAGGACTCCAAGACCACCCCATCCCCTCAGTAACTCGTTCATCCCTGGCTCAGACAACGAATTCAACAGCCCACCTGCTATAGACGTCCCCAACCCCAGCTTCGATGAACGCCAGGCCACCCCTTGCCCCAGACCTCCTGCTCTGGGCACCGACGCCGCCTTGCACCCACAGTCCGTTGAACAACAGGGGTATCAAAGACCGCTGCCAGGGTCAGTCAGCTTCACTCCAAATTACGACAACCTTGCGAATTCGGCTCCCCCTGTTGGGCCTTCTTCTCCTCTTCAACCACCGCCCGGGGGTCATATCGAGTTGATTGGGGTGCAGAACCCGATGCAGCAGGTGCAGAACCAGATGCAGCAACTGCATATCGCTGGTGGTGGCATGCCAGGTTTAAGACCTGGACCAGTTGCTGGCGGTTATGGGGGTTATCAGGGTTATGATGGTTATGGAGAGGAAGAGGAGGAAGACTCCATGTCACTCCACCCGGGGCACAGCCAGGTTGACGATGGTATTGCATCTATCCACTCGAAAACTAGCAAGGCAAGCAGTGACACTATGTCTGTCCGTTCGGGGAGCAGTAAGACCAGCAGAGCGAGCAGCAGGCGTGGGGGTGGTGATGACGCTGTATCAACTTACTCGGGGCGGAGTCATCGGAGCAGAAGATACGTTGATGATGACACTGCTTTTGTCCCCTCGCGGAGGGGGTATAGGCAGCAGGCATGGTGGTGGATGACATGGAGTTTAGAATGCAAGAATGAATTGTGGGTGAAGATTTGGAGCAGACAAAAGTGAGAGTCGCCAGGCGCGCTTCGAGGGATGGAATTCGAAGGTTGATGAAATGGATTGCGAGCTTATCTGTTGTCAAAAGCAATGACTGGGTTAATCTAGAAACAAGTGTACCAATTTGAAGATTTGTCATTTCGAGCAATGAGAAGGACCCTTTGATGGCACAATACATTATTCTCGCAACTCAGAAGCAACCTTCAACTTCAACAAAAAGTGGGACATGCCTGTGAAAGAACAAATAGATGAATTTCGGCAGTATCAAACTAACCTCCATCATGACCTGCGACGCCTGGCCTTTCAAAGTGACTTCAATCATTTGATCAACTTCCATCCCTTTGTATGTGCTAATCCCAGTAACGAACCTTCCCGAAAATATCCTCCTAGCAACACCTAAAGAAACCATCCCAGGGGTATCATCCGAGCATAAAACAACCCCCAGTATACCAACTCCTATGAGACAGAAGAAAAGAAAAAAAGGTCTCAGCCTCTCAGCGCGTGCGGCGGGCCTTCTTATTGGGCAGCATCACTCCCAGGCCGCCCATCAAGTCCGGTTCACCGGTCCTCTTCTTCGCGCGAGGCGTAGGGGGGTCGCTGATTGCGAACGGGGGGGAGCTGGGTCGCGGTCGAAAGACGAATCCAAGCTTGCCGTTGTTGTCGTTATGGGCGAGCCAAACGGTCGGAGGGGGAGGCTTGGTCATGGGTGGAGCGCTCGCACGATGGCGGCGGTGGGGAGGTTGGTAGGAAGAAGGTCGGGTGGGCGTGATAGGGGCCGATGAAGAGCCGCTGGTCGCGGCGCAAGAATCGGGTGAGTGGGAGAAGCTCGGCTGATCCTGGGCGCCGGGTGGGCTGAGCTGCTGCTCCTCCAAAAGGCTGGTAAGAAGTTTGATGCTTTCGTTCTGGTTCATGACCACCTGGCTCAGCTCTTCCATGTTGTCGCTGATCTTACCCATGGCGTCGCCCATCTCACTGATCGTGGAGTGGACCGTGGTGGAGAGCTGAGATAAAGAGGCGCGGTCAGCTGTTAATCCGGAATTCGGCGTCGTAGCCATTTGGAAACATCAGATTCAATTTGGAAGGTACTTACATTGTCAAACTTTCTCTCCAGGGTGATAAGACGACGCTCGACGCCATTTCTCAGCCTCTTGTTGAGATTTTTGATCAAGGTCCGGGTGGATTCGACAAGCTTTCTCTGACTGATTACCTTGTCAAGTGTCTTGCGAACCCTCTCCTCCAGAATGCGGAACTTGTTCTTATCCTTAACGTGAAAGCCATCGAATCGCTCCACGTCGATGTGCATTCCCTCGATGCGGTCTGCGAGTGAAGAAATCTGGCGTTTGAGAGCGTCGCCCTGAGGACAGCGAGAGTCGATGACCATCTGGATGTCATTTTCCCGAAGGGTCAGCAAAAGAATTTCACTGGGTGTGTACAATCAAGGTATGAGATCTTCATCCTTCACCCCAGACCGGCGTAGCCAAACACATAAAGCAAAAGACATACCTGAATGGGGTAGATCGGCTGATTGGCTGGCAGCGAGGTTGGCATTATGAACATGGTCCTGTGAGGAGGTGTTCCGTTCATCTAGATTCAGGACAAAAGTGGTTAGAAGAAGGTAGAGGAAGTACACGGCTGGGATGGGCATACCTTTTGGTCGCCGAACTGCGACATGGCTGGTGGTGATGGTGGTAATGACTGGTGAAAACGGTGTGAGCCGCTGATGTTTGTGAAGAGGTTGCGGACGATGTTCGATTGTGAACGGGAGATGACCTTGGAGAAAACCAAGGTACAAAATGAAAAGCTCGGAGGATCAAGGTTTACTCCGATGTAAAAAGAATCGGAAGGATAACGCAACTTGAACCTAGCGTGGGGTGGTCGCGAGGGGAAGATGATTGGGAAGAAAGGGAATTCTTGTGGGCAGTCGATATTAGGTGTAAGAGCAACGCTAATAATCACAGCACCGTTACGAGTAGCTCTGAATCGTGAATTACTGGGCACTAGGTACGCGTCGTGGTCGCGAAGATGATGGGGTAGTCAAAGTTGAGACAGAAGATCATGTTTAAGAACCTTTATTCTCTTCACTCTTGTGAGGCAGAAGTATCCCAGATTACGGAGTCATTTATCACCGTCTCATGATGAAAGGCAGGGGAATGGCTCGCGATCCCAACCTGAAGGCGAATCATCACCAAGGCAACACGCAAAGGGACCACTTGGAACCGATGATATCTGTGGAGATGATGGGAGGGAAGAAGATGAAAAGAAATGTACACTTACAGCAAAGCAACTCAGCTTGTCGCTGGTGGGCAATGATACTGCCCGTTGTGTGGTGATACTGGCGGTTGCGAGGCACGGATGATGTTGTTTGGAGAAAATAAACCGAAGAAGATTTGGAGAGAGGGAGGAAATGGGCCCAGACCAAACAATCGGATCAGAAAGCTATTCAGAAGCAAATCCAAATAGACGCCACAAGTGAATTATGGGAAAAAACCGGACCAATCCCATTTGCTTAAATGCTGGGACTTCGACGTGATTTGGGCCAAAGGCGGTAGCTACACGTGTGTGGGCTGCTGTAATTAGGGCTGTGCGGTTTGCTTCCTGTTAATTCCACGTTCTCTGGTCCGGCGGGTGATTATGAGTTGTAAGCAAGCTTGGTGCTCAAATTCAGGTGAAAGGCCACAGCAAACGTGAACCACGAGCGTGTTTCTTCGCGCTCAAGGGTATTGACCACCATATTATTGATGACCTTTCCAACAGAAAAGGACATCAAAGGTGCTGCCATTGTTCCCAGAAATTAGATATATTTTCGATATAATTGGAATATCATCTAGACTCCATAGCGAGCCATGGGACGTGTTTTCTTTTCAGTCACCAGCTCGACAGAAAACTTGCAAGCCGCGAGTCGTTGCCTGACGGTGCGAGATAATCAACTCACACACAACCGTGCCTCGAGGCAAGTTGTCGCTACCTCATCAGGAAAATAAAAACATGTTCGATTTTTTGGACGCACTTCGAAGACAGTTCAACGCGGAACACACCGACAACAGGCGCTCTTGGGTTTCAGGGGCAATATTTACTTCCACTAGGTCGACATGGTTGGTGGGGGGATAGTGGTGAGGGTTAGGGTAGTATGTAGTGCATCATGGGTGGCTGCCCTCAACAACGACACCTCACCAAATCTTAACCACCACAGAATTACAAAGAACGAGTCATCAATCACAAAATTGAAATCATGGCTTTGGAAAAATCAAAATTTAAATCAACGATCAAGATACGAAATGCCCCACGACGTAACCGCCAGCAACACCCTACTTGACACCGCCCAGGCCAACCACCCAAGGTCCCTGCCCCACGCCACACCCGTCACAACAAATCCAGCACCCAGTAGCCTTCTTCCCAATCTCAAACCATCCCTGACTAACGAAGCCTACTGCGGTTACGGATTTCTGCGGCCGCTACTACTTCCACCTGGACGCCTGCTCCCTTGGGATCTATTCTGTTGACGTTGCTCCTCCTGCTGCTGAATCCAAAGTCCAAGATCAGTACCGGGTCGAACGCCATCAATATCTGCATGATGGCGCAACGCTGCCAAGTTGGGGGTTGGATGATGGGGCCTGTGAAGGTGCGTTACTGTGTTGTGAACTGTGCCGGCTTCTGTATGAAGTGCTGGCACTGGATGACGGCACAACGCTGCTAGCCTGTCGGGGTGTGGATGGTGCTGAGCCAGCGCTTGACGCGGCGTCCCGTACACTTTGTTGCCAGGTTTGCATAGTGTTCGGATTCTCAGGATGGTACATGAAATTCCCGGGACTCCAGTGTCTTCCTGCGGTCGCTTGCTCAGCCTGGCCACCTCCAGGCGTGGGGCGAATAGTACGCTCCGAATCCGAGTTGGGATATGTAACTTGAGAGGGAGCATGTGAGGACACACCATGAGAGGGGGCATATGGGGACGGAGCATGAGGAGATATATGAGAAGAGGAGGCGGTGGTGGTGTTGGTGTGTGGTTGAAGACGATTCCCGGTGTCCTGCGGGTGTTGGATGCGACTTTCCCGGGTATCTAGATCTGGGACTGTGCTGACGTTACTCCGATCTGGGACCACAGTTAGATTCTGATAGCTGAAGGTCGGCGTGGCGAGACTGGCTTCATTATCTAGATCGGGGTTCTGGCGTATTGGACCAGGAGCCTCACGGGTATATGGTGCCCCTTGACCGGTCTGCGGTTGCTGTTGAGCTGAGGTGGCATCACCGAAATAACCCGGAGTTGCGGGATTAGTGTGTGTTGGAAGAGGACAAGGCGGTTGAGCGTAGGCCTGTTGCTGGAAACCACCGAAAGGCGGAGGAGGAGGAGGAGGACCAGGAGGGTGAACATAGGGCTGCTGTTGAGAAGAATAGCCATCATCTTGAAATGGCGCCTGTTGCGGAAAAGAAACGGGAGAACCTGCGGGGAAATGGCCCTGCCGGAACTGCTGTGGAGGCGGTGGTTGCTGAGGTTGCCCCGGATACGGTGGCCCGCCAGGATATTGAGAACCACCAGTCTGACTATGGTGTGATCTACTGCGACGACTGTTTCCTGAGGTGGAGCCTCCAAAATTCGACATGTTGAAGCGACTCCTGTAACTGGATTTGTCAGTCAAGAGTATTAGGAAGTTTCGGTGCTGAAAGCTCTTAGTTGAAGACGGAAATTTGTTGATGATGTACTTTTTTTCCGTTTGAGAAGTCAATTGCGGCAGTCTATCTATGGAGCAGGCTCAACGCTTCCATATATACATCTATTCTGCGCCAGATCAAGGATTGACATTTCCCGGAATACGAGTTGCATCTAACAAACGACACATGAAGTCGCACTAGCCCCTGAGCGAGTTAGAGCTTTTCTTGATGTGGCCAGACATCTTCATTTGGTTTATTTCATGTAGAACTGATATGTCAAAGAAGACTTTAGACTGAATTTCTGCAGGTGAGGATGTTGACTTCGATACTCCATCCGAATTTGGTTGGGGGGGATGCCTTCAAACACGATACGTCTGTGACCTCATACTCACCCCATGCGTGATGTTTGCCATGTCGTGTGCCTGAAGAACAACACTGTAGGACAAAGGATAAGGTACCGCCTGGTCTCCCTTTGAGTTTGATGGTTGTTGGTCCGCCCAGCAACTCAGTGTCTCGGATATGAATGAACTCGCAATCGGGTTTTGGACATCAGCCTTGTGTTTCGCAGGCAGGCGGGCATTCTACCTATCACATGCCAGTGGGAGTAGTAACGTCACACTTGATGACTAATGAATACTGTTCTTGTTCATCATTGTTGCGAGTGCTTGCTCGATACAACAAAATCATCGCATGAAAAGACATGCAAAACGCCATCATCAAGACTTTAGGCATCTAATTCAAGGCTCGAAAGCATCGCCAAAAAACACCTCCGAAACAAAAGGGTCACAGCATCCCCGCCCTGAACATCACAAAGTTTTACTGGGACGCCATTCCAGCGCTCTTTTCCGATTTGGATGTTTGTTTCTAGTCCTGGCGGTCGAACTCTCTCCACTGATGGTGTAATCGTCTAGAGAAGGTTCATAAGAACCGGTGGAAGTTGTAGAGAAAGATGTGGTGGAGGATGCATATCCGCGCTTGGTCTTAGGAGCTGGGCCATCTTCTCTGGGGGTGGAGAAAGTAGCGAAGTTGTTAGGTTGTTGTTGAGTCCCTTCGTTCGTGTGGCGGTTGCAATAGGGGCAGGGCTGGTCACTGAAATCGGAGACCCCACCGGTATAAGGACTTGCTTCGGTGGTTGTTGTTGGATAATAGGGAAAACGGGGTGGAGAACCTCTTCCCTGTGCCCAGTGAATGATTCGCAACGGTGGCTGAGTGCCTGGTGGAGGTTCTTCGGGTTGGTTTGTGTCATGCGAGGAAGCGGTGTTCTTGGTTGGATTTGGTACAGGTGGGCTAGTTGGTCCAGCTTGGGATTCCCCAAGAAAACCACCTGCGCCTCCGCTCACATTCCTATTGTCAGAGTTGTAGCCGCGGGGTTGAGAGTTGGCTGGTGCAGTACGATATGGTCCCGGGCCATCGTGTGGAGGAGGTCGGGGATAGGAGGACTCGTTGTGTTGAGGGTGTCTCGTGTTAGAGGCTGCGGAAGTCCACGCAGGCATGGTGTATCTGCTTGTGTGGTTTTTTGCTTGAATGTGTCCCCAAGTAGATACCTGGAATGCTGTCCCATTTGAGGAACGAGAGACATGAAGTAATAGAAGAAGAAAAATATCTCCCAGCTGCTGTTGTTGATACGGGTGGTGGTTCTGCACGTATGTCGAACGGGTATGGTTGACTTTTTAAGCCAGACAGCACACTACTCCGGCCTGAGTTAACCGGAAGGCAGCGGCTACTCAAGTAAGACCGGGACATGAGCAAGTTAACACTTCGAGTTGACATAGCCAATCAGGATATTTGGTCGTCACGGATGGAAATCATCTGGTAAAGAAGAACTCAGACTGAAGACATCGGATTTGTATACGATGCTATCAACCCCGAAATTTCCCGGGCACTATGCTCTTTGGGGGGAAGCACTGATTTTAGAGTGGAAGAAGTCTGTGCAAGGTATGTCTATTCTAGAGTAAATAGGTATATATCTAAAATATCTGCATGTGTCTCGCCTTCCGTCAGGTTCCACCAGCTCCCACCAGCTGCCCTGGCAGGCAACTCCCCTTCCACCACCTCCCATCGGCCCTGGCCAGCTGCCCTGACACACCCAACTGCCAGACGTCCCTTCCTTGTCCAATGAGGGTACTTATAGAAGTTCCCGCGCACCAGATAATAACCGGGTCATTCAGGAAAGTCCTGTATGGCTAAACTGGGTGGCCCGGGGTGTTTCAATTGCTCCAAGCAAAGCTCCAAGTTCGAATCACGGTTCTTTCAAAAAAGTTCCGAAAAAAAGTAAACCCTCGGGTTTCGTAGGCGGCCATCTTCGGGTGGCCGCTGAGCTTTTGGAATCATTTTGAATATGATCATCACCACATTTTGGTTCGTTCTTTAGGATTCGATTAACTTCGTGAGGAGGATTCTGCTGATGGCTTGTCCGAGTGCGAGGAAGGCCTGAGACACCAACAGAGGTTCATCCAACTGCCAGAGACAAGGCTCTCATACCTACAAGGTCCAAAACACCTGGAAGACATACACAACCACCACGGCCACCAATCCATAAATAGTCGAGAGGGAGGTGTCTCTAGAGTTCTTGCTAGCCGCGCTGCTCGATGCACTGGACCTGCTGGTGGCTTTTGTTGCAGAAGCAACCGTAGTACCGCTCACTGTAGACGCTGTTGCCGACCCAACTGCCTGAGCTGAGCCCGCTGCAAGGGCAGCATACGTGTTGTAGTCCTCCGACTTTGCCTTGTTCAAGTCGACTGAGAATGTGCCATAAGACCCGCCGGCGATGTGATCAGAGAGCAACACTTTACCCGTAGTCTCGTTGATAGCTTGGACGGGATTCGGGGAAACGGCGTAGCCGAAGTAGACTGGGTCGCTGTTCTCGTCAAGAGAGGACAGGGCGGATTTGAATGTGTCGGAGTTGATGCAGCCGGCGCAGACAACGGTAGAGGATATATGTGTTGCGTTGATAAAGGTTCCCTGTACGATATGGGTGAGGGTTATGGGATTGTCTGTTTTGTTGTAGAGAGTGACTTGGCCGGCGACTCTGTCGGTTGCTTGTATCGCCATTATGAAATGCTTTCCATTGAAAGGGGTAGAAGATCAAGTGTGGTTAGGTAATTAGAGGTCACCAGGATAAATGGCAAGTCAGACATGGCCTGAGACAAAGAAATATGAACCAACGGACCTGGTGACGATGAGCATGGGGCCAACCATACTCTTTCCAAAGGACACACCTGCCCAGCGTTCGCCATCCTTGAGCGGGGATATTAGCTGGAATATGAAGTCTGTTGACCCGTCTGATGGCATAACGATTCCAAAGCGGAAGCTAGAGTCGGAAAAGCTGTTGAAAGTGATGTTGGTGTTAGTATCGGTGTAAGGGTTTGCCTCGAGAGAAGACTGCGCGCCAATGCCAACCGCGCTTGACGCGAGCAGGGCGACAGTATAGAGATTGTGCAAACGCATTGTGGTACTATTCAAGAAAGACGAAATTGTGCGTCGAGGATAAAAATGTGTTGGGACTATCCAAGGTGGTTTACTGTTGAAGTTGCATTTTGGAGAAGAAGAAAAGAAGAAGAGAGCTTGTGTGTGGGCTTGGAATGCCACCACGGTCAGAGTGCACAGTGGAAGCCGCAACATAATCAATTGCCATAACCGAATTTACTGGAAGGTGACGCATTATTGTGCTACTTGCTGCAACCTGCATGTGCTCAAGTACCTTCAGACGTGTGTCAAATCGTGTCGAATGCGATGCACAGCAGCCTGGATATGAGGAAGTATGGGATGATTTGTGCCGGTGTGATTGGTGTGTCGCTTGTGGTTGCTTAAGACCGGGCTCATTTCAACGCTGAAATTGATACCAGGTAGCTTCATAAATATCAAAGCGCATCGAGATCATAACTCTGGCCAATGCGAGGGATAGGGAGGTAACTGGAAAGAAGGCCCATAAGTGGTGGTCCACAAAGACAACAACCTCATGACCCAACCCAGTTGGCAATTGGCGGAGCTCACCAACCTGCCAAACAAAAATTTGTTCAGGCTCGAAGTTATCAGTAAATGTGAATTTCATTGTTACCAGTTGAAGGCTCCTGGTTCCTGCTGTCACAGCCAGCGCCTGATGTGAAGCGGGTTTTGTGCAGCTGAAACTCTCGGTGCCTGGTTGATGACCAAGGCATGTGCACTTGGAAGAAAGGGGAAGGTGTCTGTCACGTATGCTCAGGTGTTTTGGGTTAACAAAGTATGCCAAGATAACAAAGGAGAAATGTGAGCATGTGAAATGGTGATGGGTATCGAGGTGTTCAGATGGGATGGCATTCTTGGTAGGCAATCAGGATAACAAGATCAAATCTCAACCAGAGTTGTACATTTTCATCTCTTCATAAGACTGCAGAAAGAGTGATAACAGGAAATACAGGTCCCCCACCTTCCACATCAACCACAATCCAACCTCCCCCAGACACAGAAACAATGAGTCCTCGCTCACCAGACACAAGGAAGCACTCCATTCGCTGGCAGAAAGACGGAACAAAATATGCCACAGAATGGAAAGAAATAGCCAAAGACCAAATGAAGGAGATTGCAAAGTTGCGGGCCATAATTTTGGAAGACGCAAGAAAGCGTATTGCTAGAGCCCGAAGAGAAACAGACAGGAAGTATCAAGAGGCGGAAAGCGCATACAGGAGGCTATGGAAAGAGGAAAAAGAACCCTGTGCATTGGAGGAGGAAGAGTGCCAGTGGTTGGTTGACACAGGGTACCATCACGGACGCCATCGGTGCTCCCGGTCTGCGTTTCAGCCAGAGAGAGAGTTGAGATGCTGTGAGGGCCGAAATACCCGTGTCAAGACAGACAACAGCTCCCACAAGGTTGAAGTGAACCATACGCGGGGTATCTCAACAGAAACACCGCCAACGGAAGGCGAGAGCCTGCCCCGAACGCAGTTCAATCAACCCCAGACCAGTCAAACAACGTATGCTCCATTGACCACTCCCTCAGTACCCAGCCAGACCACCGCCTATTTCTGGGAATAGTGTTCCCCCACCGGGCCCTCAAGCTCCCGCATTTCAACCATCTCATCCGCAAATCCTTCCCACCGATCCATGAAGTTCAGCGCCAAACCATACGGGAGGCTTCCAAGGACCACTGCCAGCCCCGATACCTCCTCATGCTGGCCCGCCACCTCCTACCTTTGGCCAACAGCCGATTCATCTCTCGTTTCAGGGAAACCACCCAGCCTCGGGAGCACCACCTGCAGCACCATTTCCAGTGTCACAGACACCAACACCTTTCCCGGCCGGCCAAACCGCTCCTCCTCCAAGTGGGACATCAACCGTCCTGGCTTCCCCTCTCAACCAACGAGCCTTCCATTCGCGCAACCCCCATTGCGTCCCGAACCCTCTGGCACCCATGCCCATGTTGACACACCGAAAACAGATTGCGGCTTTGACAGAAGCATCCAACCTGAGCATCAATCCACGAGCCGACACAGCACCGCTCCTAATCCGCGATACGTTGAGCCTGACAGCCCGCCGTCTGATCCGGCATACCGTTATGTGCGAGGTGTTACCACCCGAGCAGGAATGTGGACCCCAAAGTCCAAGCCGCAACATAGCTCTCCGCCTCGCAGGACGACGGTGGATCGGGTGAGGGTCAGAACCGTGAGGTTCATTGAGAAGTAAGGCTAAGGAGGAAGATGACCTGAGCCGGTGTTGACATATGATTCATGACAGAGATAGTTACTCTCAGCAGAAAAAATTACGCCCCAAGTCCCATCATCTCAGTTTCGGAGCCACTCTTCTTGTTATCTTTTCTCCTCATTTTTATGTTCCCCGTCCTTTCGCTTTCCTAGGACCTAGATAACCAGTAGTTGCGATCTACCAAATAAATAATCGATTTTTAGTTGCAAGTTACAAAAAAGGGAGGACATTTGTTTGCGATGCTTACCGCATGAATGAGGTGTTCGTTCTCTGCAGTCCGAATGTAGGTACAGACTGACTTTGAAGCCCATGCAACCAGCTGGAACGAAGCCATAGCCACGCAAAGGGCCAGCTCCATACGTATCCTCGATATGAGTCAGAAAGCTGACTTGTCGCCCTACAACGTGTTGACACCTCTAGAACCAACGACCACCTGCAGAGAAGCACTGAAAAGGGGCCCCATCTACCCCAGATCTCCGACATAATACATTGCGATAGCAAGAGCGAAAAAAAATTGTGAGCGAGGGGCATAAAAAAAGCGAAGACTACGACCTCACCTCTCCTTGCAAGGGTATAGACGTGGATCTTTGTAAATAAAGATATCCGCCCATGGCGAGACTCGAACTCGCAACATTCAGATTAAAAGTCTGACGCGCTAACCAATTGCGCCACACGGGCTTATTCCTTGTTGGATGCTCTACTCCCACAGTATTGCGGCTTAACAGCACCTCCGTCTTGCCAAAAATCGAACTTTCGTCGGTATCTTTTATGCGCTATTCCCAAAGAACTTTGTAATCTTTTGGCTCCCATCTCCTCCTCCTCCCTTCTTGGTTTTACTTGGGCTTTTTACCGGATTCCTCGTTGCGCTGATTTTTGGCCGCCCGCTTACAGCAAACCCCTTCTTTACAGGTGACTCCTGAACAGGCTGAGGCTTTTTGGTAAGAGGCCCCCCCTTGATGGGAGTCGGGCTAGCTTCCCTTTTGATCCCCTTCTTTGCCGGCGTTGCTGCTGCATCGATATCTCCAACCTTTTTGACTTCGAGACTCTCGTTGCCATCGGCGTTTTCCTTTTTGATCTCCACCTCCGGCTCGAGTTCATCCCCGGCTTCCTCCTTCACCTTCAACTCCGCCTCCTCTTTCTTCACCCCTCCTTTCCCATCACCGCCCTTCGCAGCAGCTGCTGCAAAGAAATTCGCAATATTCGATTTATTCTCCCGGCTCGCAACAGGAATCACGAAACTGGGCGAATTATTCCCGACCTTCCCCACCTCTTTGCTCACCGCATAGACCTCCAGCTCTCCCTGGTATGGCTTCAGTATCCCCTGCAGCTCCTTATCCCACGTTTGTTTTTCCGGATCCAACCAAGTCCTCAACTCTTCCGACCCTGGGTCAAGGATAACCGGCATGCGATCATGCAAAAACTTCAGTTGCGCGTTACTATCCGTTGTGATCACGGTATATGTCCAAACCTGTTCCCTTTCCCTCTCCTGTTCGCCCTCATCTTGTTCTTGTTCCGCGGTGCGAGACTTTTTGGGTGAAAAGGAAGCACAATCCCACAACCCAGCGAAAAGCATCAGTTTTCCATCCTTCCGCTTCACAAAATGCGGGACTTTTTCTTTAGGACCAGTCTTGAGCCATTCGTAAAACCCCTCTGCGACAACCACACAGCGTTTTTTGGTCTTCATCGACGCCCACATGCCCCCCTTTTGCGCCAAAGAGTCATCTCTGCAGTTGATAGTTTTTAAGAGAGAAGTGTAATCCGGGTTGCGCGCCGTCCAGGAGGGGATGAGGCCCCATTTCATCGATTGGAGTTTGTAGTGCGTCTTTGCATTCTTTGTCTTTTCTGTTGTGTCCGGTTCGGAATCGTTCTCGTTGTGGTGGTGGGAATCAGCATGGTAGGCAGCATCGGCGCGGTAGACTACCCCGTGGTATCCAGGCGCAAAATTATAGCTCTGCCGCGGGGCGCCGTCGCCTTCGTCTACCGGCGCATCGTCTACGGCCATGTTTTCGGCTTCGAGCATTCGTCGGACTTGCGATGGCCGCTGCTTACACCGGTCAGCCAGTCGCCAAGAAACAGGAATAGTGCTGGCAGCGCACATGGCGATGATGAGATTGGGAGTGAAGAACATACCAAGGCCATGGCGTAACGGCCGCACATTTTTAGGAATCAATCTCAAATTCGTAGAGTTGAAACGAAGTTGGTGTTTCTACCTCAGTTTGTTCTTGGGAGCGGTGTTTGCGAAGTCGCAGAGGTCATTTGCTTCTTCTTGTGCGATGACGTCGTTGCCTTCAGCCAAGCAGAAGCGCGAATGGACAAGCGAAGAACCGCGATCTGAGTCGCGCTATCACGTGATGCGGGTAATGGGCAGATAGCAGAGCCCTTTCCTACAGGTTTGAGACGACAATATTTTCCGGCAAGTTATTTAACAGTCAAAGGTCGAGGCGGTCAATTGCACAGGAGGTCAAGAGGAACGATGCAAAGGGTTGCAGGCTCATAAGCTCACATCTACCCAGCTGTCAGCAGCTGATTACGATCAAGGCTTCAACAAGTCTTTGCTGCGAAAATTGTCACCCATTGACCAACCCAACGGACACATGTATAGTGGTGAAATTTTGTTCAGATATCACAAAACAGAAATAATCCCTAGACTGCAATAAAACGCCGAGATTGCGCCTAGGTATCCCTTCCAACCCTACCCGAAAACCCCGTCTTAAAACCATCCACGTCTAATCCCCCATCAAGCCACGGCGACCATGCTGGGCATATCATGCAGCCCGGACATTGGATTAGACTCTACCCTCTTCTTCTTGAGACGGGAAGTAGTTTTCTTCTCATATGTTTTCTTCCACGCATCCTCAAATGCCGTGGGCTTGCTTCCCACTCTGAAGTCCTTGATGCCCAACCGGCGCACAACCTGGAATGCACCGGTTCCTATAGACATGCTCTTGCCCATAATGATGCACTCACTGACACCCTGGATGCGGTCTCTCTTCATACCGGCCGCCGCGTCGAACAAATGGTCAGGCGTCTTCTCGAACGAAGCGAGCTGAAGGACACTGTCGCGCATCTTTGCGAGACCGAAACGTGTGATACCGAGAATCTCACCCTTGTAGGTCATGACGTCTGCAAGAAGTTCCATGTGGCGCGGATCGATGTTCATGTCGTTCATGACAGCCCCGATCTCTCTGGCAATGGTAGTGCGTGCAGCCTCAATGCCCAACACGTCGCGGCACTCCATGACCGAGTTTGTTACGCACTTGGTGCCAATCACACCTTCCGTCGTCATACAGGCTTGAAGTCCATAACCTTCCACAAGAACCTTGTTCTCTGAATTCTTGTCGTCCGTCTGGATGATGGCTCTTGCTGCTTCGGGGTATCCAGCAATCGGAACCAGCGGCAGTGTCCGCTTGAGGAAGTTGACCCGCAGCTGGAAGTCAGCTGCCGACTCGTCAGCTTTGCTGGAGATAGTAAGACCCTTCTCGATATTGGCCGCCCGAACTCTGGCAGCCTTCCTAGCAGCTGTCGCGTCCTCCCACGTATTTTGGACGAGGACCTCGATGCGGTCCTTGTAAACACGCAGATCATCCTTCACCACCTTGAGTTTCAGCTTCTTGTTATTCACTATGGCGTCCGCGATGTCCCTTGTCGTGATACCCAGCTGCCGCAGGTCGTCCAGTGCTTTGTTGTCGAGCTGCAAAGCGATTCTCGCCACATCAGGAAGCCAGTCATCCTGGATGTACTGGATCACATCAGAGATGTAGGTCTTTTCGATTCTGCCCTTGACCACGCGTGCCGCCTCGATCGACTTCTTGTTCTCCAGTGGGCAGCTGATAACCGGCGTGCTGATCACCTTTGAAGCGTTGATAATTTCTTTGATACGGGGGACACCCTGCGTGATACTCATGCCGGCAACACCGGCGAAATGGAAAGTCTTCAGCGTCATCTGCGTTCCGGGCTCACCAATAGATTGCGCTCCGACGGCGCCAACGGCATGACCAGGTTCCACCTTGGCCTTCTTGTACTTGAGAAGACACATCTCGATGAAGGTTTCCAAATTAACTTTGGAAACCTTGGCGACGAGATCGCACATCTTCTGTGCCTTGGCCTCGTCCTCGGGGGGATCCACTTCCATGACCGATGCGACTGCCTCCTTCATGGCTCTGTCATTGTCCGGGATGCAGGGATCCAACCCAACAGACTTCCGTGCTTTTGCTAGTTTCGTCGCGTGTCCCGTGATGTAATCTCTGATGCTGTTGAGATAGACTCTGGCCGATTCGAACTCGTCCACAGCCATGAGCACATCACGGTCATAGCTGGTACGTATTTCCTCATCGCTGTAGTTGATAGGCTTCTGAGTGACGAGGTGATGCCTGGGGTATTTGGCCCTCTCCTTATCCAGTATCTTTTTGCATTCTTGTTGTATTTGTGACGGCGTTAACCCCTCATCCTTATTATTCCAGGTGATCGTTTGCGTATGGTTCCACGTCCTCGTGAAATCAACAGGCTGGGCGGATCCCTCCATGTCGACGGGATCCAGTCTGTCGGCACCATACTGGAACTGAACGATACCGCCTTCTGAGGTACGAACTGTGTCGTCGTATTGCGTTGACAAATCCTCGAGTGATTTCATCAAACGTCTGGACATGTAGCCCGTCTCGGCTGTCTTGACAGCGGTATCGACCAAGCCTTCTCTGCCGGAAATGGCGTGAAACAAGAACTCAGGAGGATACAGGCCCGTGTAGAAACTGTTTCTCACGAATCCCTTGGAGGCAGGTTGACGAGCGTTCTTGGGGAAGTGAGGAAGTGTACGGTCTTGGAAACCATCCGCCACACGTTTGCCACCAATAATCTGCTGTCCGACAAGCGCAATCATCTGCGCCACGTTGATGTCAGATCCCTTGGAACCAGACTTGGCCATGATCAGGGGAGCGTTGTTGTTGCTCAGGTTCTCGACGCAGTAGTCGCCTGCTTGCTGTCTGACCTTGCTGAGAATACCGGAAACCGAGTTTTCCAAAGTCTCCTCAAGATCGCAACCCGGAGCCTTCTCAAGTTTGCCCTTTTTGTACGTTTCGATAAGTTTATCACACTCGACCTCTGCCCTCTTGACCAAAACAGCTTTGCTTTGTGTAAGCGCGTCCGAGGGAAGCACATCACCGACTCCGATCGAGAATCCACGCAGAGTCAAAGTTCTGGCACAGAGCTTAGCGAGACGATTCATAGCAACCACAGCATGATCCGGACCAAAGTCACGAAGAATCACGTAGAACACTGAGTTCTTCTTTCCACCACCAACTGTGGACTTGTCCATGCGACCGCACATGACCTCGGAATTACGAACGACAAGATAGGAATCATTCTCATCCATGTCGGGAGCGTATCCGTTTCTCTGGGCTTTGTAGATCTTGTTTTTGGCTTCGAGATTCACCAAGACCGGCGATTCTTTGTTAGGGCGCATGAGAACGTTGAAGATCTGCTTGCCAGTCCAAAGAGCCCGGGGCCTCAGGATGGAGGGAGGCGGCAGCTCCAGATGCGTCTCGCCCAAGAGCATCTGGGTGCAGATGTAAGTGAAAGACTTCCGGTCGAAGAATTGGTTCTTGCCACTCAACAGGTAAGCAGCAGTAATGAAATCCTGGGTCGCGGCGATAATGGGCTCGCCGTTCTTGGGTGTGCAGAGGTTGTTCTTCACCCCCATCAGGTTAATAGCCTCCGCTCTGGCTTCCTCTGTTTGCGGGACGTGAAGGTTCATCTCGTCTCCGTCGAAATCGGCATTGTAAGGAGTGCAGACACACTCGTTGAGTCTGAAAGTCCTCCATGGCCGAATCTTGGCTCTGTGGCTCATGATACTCAGCTTGTGAAGGGAAGGCTGACGGTTGAACAGAACGATATCATCATCCTCCAAATGCCGCTCCACAACTGACCCAATCTCAAGCTGTTCCGCCAGTTTTTTACGACCTTCAGCGAACTTCAAGCTGAATTTCTTGTCGTCTTTGATGATATAATGAGCACCAGGCCAGACTTCCGGTCCGTTTCTGACACACTGTCGCAACTTCTCGATGTTTGCATTGTTCACTCGTTCAGGATACGTCAGGTTCTTGGCCACTAGTTGGGGAACTGCGACTTGTTCGATGCTCAGATTGGGGTCAGGGCCAATAACCGTACGTCCAGAGAAGTCCACACGCTTTCCCGAAAGGTTTCCACGGAAACGACCCTGCTTGCCCTTGAGGCGCTGGCAGAAACCGCGGATGGTCTTGCCGAAACCGGGCTGGTTGAGACCGGGAACGTCGCTGTTGACATACATGCCGACTTGTAGTTGGAGGAATTCCCACTGCTCCATGATGACAGGGACCGCTATTCCCTTCTTCAAAGATTCGCGCAAAACCCCTGCATAGAGAATAATTTCGGCGAGCTTGCTTGTAATATCGTCCTCGTTACTCGCGGATTCTTGCTGCACTGAAGGTCGAATACAAATCGGCGGGGCTGGGATGTACTGCCATAGAAACATTTCGGGTCTGCCTTCGGTCGGATTTAATCCCAGGAGCTCGCAGTCGGTCGGGCTGATCGCTTTGAACAGATTCAAAACTTTGAGAGGGTTCATGTCGTCCATAGCCCTTCGTGTGTGTTTCTCCAAGTCCGGCGTGTACCTCTTGGCGTTCTCGAAGGAGGCATCGAACTCGACCTTGCTCTCTGGCGCCACCTTCTTTTGCGCGGTCGACTTGGTGTATGAAACGAACTTGTCGTGGACCAGCTTCATAACTGAAAGCTTCCGAATCGTTCCTTGCACCGAGCCGCAATAGTAGCAGCTCTTGACCTTGCGGCACTGCTCATTGATCCTTTTGAGTATCGCTGTGCGCTTCATGTTGTCGATCCCCGGTCGCCTCAATTCCTTCAGGAAATGTCGTCGCTCGGTTTCGAGCAAAAGCACCTTTGAGCAGCTCTTGCAGATATTCTGGAGGGTGGACTGGATGTACTTGAGGTAGCCGATGTGGAAAACCGGCAGCGGTAACCGAACGTGACCAAAATGGCCGGGGCATTCGTCGAGGCCTTGATGGCATGTTTCGCACAGCTCGCCTTTCGGCTTCGATGTTCCCTACCCAAATATCTGTCAGCTCTGGTTAGACAACAGCCAGCGTGCGGGTAGCTTTTCTCACCAGGCGCTTGTCTAGAGGTCCATGGGGAAATGGTTGTCTCGCATTTTCCACATCGTAGAGTAGGTTGTCGGAAACTTCGAGGACAGCTTGGCTGACAATGTCCTGTTTCGATCTGTCAAGAAAAAGAAGAACGCATCATGTTAGCCTGAGAAACTACCTCGACGCGATTCCCATCAAGACTGAGGATATATGCTGACGAAGAGAGGCCTTTGGGGGTTTCCTTACTGGATACCAAATTGTAGCGCATGGAAGCGCTTCGGAAGCTGGTCGACAAGCTGCTGCTTGACTCTGATAGGTTTTTTGGTTTCTGAGTCCATTTTGGGTAATATGTTGGTGTCCGAATAACACTCTTTCGTAAAAAAAAACGATTAGAAGTAATGCGCCGACGATAGACGGAGTGGACAACGAGATGTCCCCTTGGAGTCGTCGTGCTACCTGCTCATAGCGGGTTGCGCTGAAATCGCGAAAGGTTTCGTGTTTCGTGTGGTTGAAAGATGATCGGTTAAGAAGTAGAAGATAAATATTCAGGCCGCCAGTGTGACTCTTGGCTACCAGTTAAAGTTGGATGGAGTTGCCGTAAACGATATTTCAGCGGTCGGCGACGAAGAGGGTTTTTGGTGGGATAAGGCTTCGTTTTGTTCCAGATCTCGAAATCAATGAACTCCAAAATAATTTTGTCGAGGAGGCGGGGCATCCCGCTTAGAGTGACTCCAATCGGCGAGCTCGTACCCCACCATTGCCTGCAGCTCTTCACGGATCCCCTGTCAGCTCTCGTGCCGAATTCAGGGTTGCGCCAATACCTGGTGCTTGGAAATTGTACCTTGGATCAGCTACAGCCAGGGCAGGCAAAGAGTTTCTTTTCAGGTATCTTTTGTGAGTCTGATGTACCCCGGCTCGAAGGAAAGATGCGGATAACGGTTGAGACTTGGCCAATCAGGGTCGATTTTGTCTGCACTTTCCGTCATCGTTTTGGCAGTCAGATGTCGCGAGTTCGAGGTCATCAATGCTCTGGTGAGCACAGCACTTGAAGCTGGACAGAAGCAGCTGATCCAAAACATTTAATCTTCCCATCAAGCTTCCTGTTTCCAGAAAGCTAAGTTATATGAGAACTCTGGCTCTCTTTCGTCAATGGTCATTCTGTCTACGAATATATTAAAAACATTTCATCCGCGTTTCCAAAATCACAGGCCTGTAGTGCTTCTTTTGCTGCGCCAAGTTTGAGTTGCTTCTTGTCACTGATAAGATCAAGCTGGGCCCTTTGGCTGCCGAGCGCGCCGCGGAACCACCCCCCCCCCCTTCCTCTCCCCTCCAGGCACCTGAATCCGCCCTCCCTCTACCCTTGACAAGGGGTCAAATCGGCATTGCGCCACGTTGCTATTTACGCCGCTATTCCCCCGGTGTTTGAGTAGGCGATTTGCAGTAAATTTATCTTCCTAAAGAGCTGCAAGTTGGCGGTCCTCGCAGTCTCTAGAATTCGGCCGACTTGTAAAGCGGGGAGAGGCCTTGTCAACTATCACCACCACACCTGTCGACACTTTTGGCGGGCAAGAACTTTTCCCAAACCCACGTTTGGTTGGCCTCTTGGCCGTGCCGGGACAATGGCGTCTGCGCCGACGCCCGCTTCAAACGCTGAGAAGAAGGCCGAGAAGTCATATCTCGCCTCGGCCGTCGATTCTATTAATCCTTGGGCGGGAAACCGAAGCACTACCCCCACACCAAAAGATCCCCAGCCCAATGCCAACGCCGTGTCGTCAAATCCAGGGGACCATACTCTCAACCCGTTCTACGGACAGAGTTTCAAGCGTTACCCTCCAGACTGTCCGCCGCTTACTGTTCAATGGTTTAACGCAGTTGATGTGGGTGCATTCTTTTTTGCCGTCTTATGTCTGAGTAATTAGGTATCTAACTCCCCCGGCCAGGTCCCAAAGCGAAAGCCAGCTTTCATGATCACAAATACAAACGGTGACGCGAAGCCGGTACAGCCAAAGAAATACGTCGCCTTCTCCGCCCAGGATTCCCGCTCCCTAGAAGCCGCCTACCAAGCCAGGTTACAGGAATTGGAGGAGGAGAGAGGTTTCAATAATGCAAGTGCACTCGCCCGTCCAGGTTCGCAGCGTCCACCCGCGGCCTCCGGAGAAAATGTAGAGAACGCGGATGGGAAAAGGCCAAGCACCAAAGTCCCAGTCAACGAGGACTTTCTCTTCGACGTGGATATAGACCAGCGTGAGCTTGCCCCCATTTACTGGGAGGGTCCTGTGTACGAGGTACGGCGTGGCAGTTGGTTTTACCAGGAGGGTTCTACTCTCCGACCCTGTGAGGAGAACTTGGCCGCCCAATTGGAGGAAGGATATCTGAAGATTAAGCCTTGGAAATATCCTCAGCGATCTCGCAGCAACTCGGCAGCCAAAGGCGTTACCCCGAAAGCGTCGTCAGAGAACCTGAAGGCTGCAGCTGCAGCTCAAACTGAAGCGACTGTAAAACCCCCAGCTGCACCCGTCCCACAACACCAACCGCAGACGTACCGATTATTCGGAAACTATATGAACAGCGTGGCGACATACCAAGACTCCAACACAGCTTGGCTATCCTCTGATGGCATGTTGTCGTGGGTGACATCCACAGTGTACGAACGGTTCTCGGGCGGTGGTTACATGAGCGGAGTCAAGCTAGTTCGCGGTTATACGGAAGCCAAAAAGGCAAAAGAAGAAAAGCGTCCAACTACACCGGCGGGGACAAAGTCATCATCCACTGTAAGGGGTGATGAGACGCCCAAGGCGCAAAAAAGGCGCTCTGCGCCATCGACAAGTGCAAGAACAAGCGAGGATGGATCAGAAGCCCGGCCAGATGCTCTCGAGGATACACGGAATCAGCTTACCCGTCAATTGTCCAATTTGATAGAGCGGGCAGAGGCGCCCGATCCCGAAGAGGAGGAAGAGGCGATTCGTAAAAGAGAGGAAAAGGAAATGTTGGCCGACTATAACGCCAACGCTGGAGAAAATCAAGGTCGTGACATCGAGCATCTGGTGTTGGTCACACATGGTATCGGCCAGCTTCTATCTCGAAGGATGGAGAGCATCAACTTCGTTCACGACGTCAACATCCTTCGCAAGACAATCAAAAACGTCTACGCTGTGTCAGCAGACCTCAGGGCACTGAACTCGGAAATTGGTGAGAGCGGGGTGGGCAACTGTCGTGTCCAGGTTCTGCCGGTCGTGTGGCGACACCGACTTGACTTCCCCAAACGCAAACCCAAAAGGGGCGAGCATGACCTGGGTGAGATGCTTGACGAAGAAGATGACTATCCCTCGCTTGAGGATATCACCATCGAAGGTCTCGCATTTGCGAGATCACTTATCTCGGATCTCGCGCTCGATGTCCTTCTATATCAAAGCGCTTACCGTCAACAAATCGCTGACATCGTAACGAAAGAAGCTAACCATATTTACAAGCTTTTCAAAGAACGCAACCCCGAGTTCAAGGGCAAAGTACATATTGTCGGGCACTCTTTGGGATCTGCCATCATGTTCGACATTCTCTGCCGGCAGAAGGAGAAGGCAAGCATTGGTGAAGCGCCCAGAAGTTCTCTTCGTTCCTGGCTTGCCCCCGAGGACCAGTTCGATACAAGAGAAGCCAAAGATGACTTCGCCTTTGACTTTGATGTCGAAGACTTTTACTGTCTTGGCTCCCCAATTGGTCTTTTCCAGATGCTCAAAGGCCGCACCATTTCCGCACGAAGCCATCCCAATGCTCTCCCATCCGAAAGCCCGCTCGATCCAGACTATAAGGAGGATCCTTTCTTCACTTCTCCTCCCGCTCACTCCTACGGCGGTCAGCGTGTGTCCCCCGTTACCGGTCATCCCTTCACCGTTTCGTCCCCTAAGATCGGCCAGCTGTTCAACATCTTCCACCCGTCCGATCCTATTGCCTATCGGCTAGAGCCGCTTGTCTCCCAAGTCATGTCAACGCTGAAGCCCCAGGCGCTGCCATATACGAAGAAAAACATCTTTAACTCTGTCGCTCCCCAGGGGCTCACCGGGATCGGCGCCAAGGTAGGCCAGAGCGTCAGCGGTCTCTGGAGCAGCTTCAGCGCGGGCATCGCAAGTTCCTTGCTCAACCGCAGCTTAGGTCTAACCCAGGAAGATGTGGCCAAAATCACGGCCTCTCAGCAACAGCAGCAGCAACAACAACAGCCCACCCCCAGCGCTGGTGCAGGCACGAATATTGGAGCGGGCGTCATTGCTGATGTTGACAGCCCGAGTCTGTCCGCTGCTATTAAGAGCGAAAAGACAGCCGAGAAGCAGCTCGCCATGGCAGCCAGCGGGCACGAGGGTGCTTTAATTGACGATGATCTGGAGACGCTGTTTAGCCGGTTCCAGAAGAACAGAGTGGATATGGCCAAAGAGAAGGGAGGAGCGATCACCAGCGGCGGTGGCAACAATAGCCCAGGTACCGTACTGACGTCGGAGAAATGGCTAGAGGAGGAGAGGAAGGCGCAGAAGTTGAGGAGGGAGGAGATGAAGATTCGGGCGCTGAACCGGAATGGGCGGATTGACTATTGCATTCAGGAGTAAGGCTACCTTGATTTGTCCTTTTCTTTGGTTGCGATGACATGACTAACTTTTATCTGCAGGAGCGTGCTGGACTTCAACCCCATGAACACAATTGCTTCTCACATGAGCTATTGGGCCGACGAGGACGTGGCCCATTTTGTGTTATCACAGATGCTGGCTGGTAGCAAGGCGAAGACACCCAGGTAGAAAGGGGCTGTCAAATTGGGCGTTGCTAGAAGGGCTTGGGTGGTGGACAACTGGATTTCCATGGTTCCGGGGGGTAGAAAGTAGACGGTGGGACTGCATTGGGGGGCGTGCATTTTAGAAAGGTTGCATTCAACAGCATACAGTCATGGAGTTTTGTTTGATAATATCCATTTTTGAGAAATAGAGGTTGAAGATTTTGCAATTCCGTGTTCCTCGCTTTTGCTATGCAACCAAGTCCCTTTTTGATGATGTGTGTACAATAAACCAGCCAACCAACCCCCTTTTTGATGAGTCTACCTTTTTGATAACCTTCCAGTCCTTTTTACTGTCGTGATTTAGTTAAACAACCCCATCTCCACATAATTACTCCACGGCGCTCCCAGCTCAACACAGTAATCCGCGCCCGTCCTCCCGCCCTCATCCTTGACAAACCGGATATCCTCCGTAGCCGGAACCGTCCGTCTCGGCAGGCCCAGCGAGTCCGCGGTGGCCGTTACTGCTTCAGGGAAGGTACTCCCGTGCACCCCGCTCGCCAGCCACAGCAGCAGCCAGAAGACCTCTTCCTGTCTCGCCTCCAGGGCTACATGCAGCGCACTTTTCCCGCCATTTAAGGGATCTGTCCATGAGAGAAGTTGAACAAGTGACATGTCGATCTCTTCGTCGGCGTCGACATCCGCTAGAAGTTCCAGCATGCCCTGGACGTCGCCCTCGCTGGCGAGGGTGTGCAGTGCCTTGGCCGGGCGAGCGGAAGGGTTGGCTGAGAGAAAAGCTTCTTCGGTGAGGATGGGGAGGATATCGAGGTCTTCTTGGCGACCGCCCTCGTTGGTGTAGGTTGTGAGAATGGGGTTTTGCTGGGAGACGGGGCGGAAGGGGTTGGTGGAGGAGGCGCCGCCTGGGGTATTTTGGGGGAGATAGGTGTTGCAGGAGGGGCAGGTGAGGGAGAGGGCTACTTGGGGGGATTGGTCGAGGAGGCATTGCCTATTTTGAATGTCAGTCATGTGAGAAAGGGGAATGACTGGATGGGAGAAAAGGGGGGAGAAATCACCAGTGGAAGTGGCAGCCGCAGGGAAGGAGGAGGTCATCGGGGACTTCTTGGGTCTGCTGAGCGGAGGATGATTCGTCGCCCGAGTCCTCGGGGTCGACGGTTACGGTTAGAGGGTCGGAGCAGGTTTTGCAGGTTGCCATTTTGATATAAGGTTTGGAGGGAGTGGTGATGGTGAGATTTTAGGTGGTGTAAAAGAGTTGACGAAAGTCTGATTGCAATGTTAGTTTCTATTCAACACCAATCTTTTGCCACACGGATTCTCACATGCTCTACTGATTATATTCCCGTCGGAATACTTCTTTTCCAGATTTAGGCAATTTTGACACGCTGCTCCAGGCTTTCACTTAGATGGAAGAGAATGAGGTTATCCGCAAGATGCCAAGAGCAAGAAAAGAAAAGTAAATTTTAGCTGCACTGTTAGCACACTACTTCAATTTCAGCAAAACCACCCCATGTTCTCACTCAGCCGAAGCGGAAAGCCACGTACCATCCTAACATCCCGTTCCTGACAGCCTGCAGCTCAAACCCCTGCTCTCAAAAATTGGAGAACGGGAGCTGCCTGAAGGGCTGATTGGGCCGTTACGCAATCCCTTCTGTGGCTTGGTTTTGTGCCCAGGCAGGATTACATCAGTGTCCGCAGGAAGATGGACCTCCCCGCCCCCGCCAGCAGTTGGGACCAATGTCCACTAGACAGGCGGATGCAGGAGGAGGCAGGACAGCTTTCCCAACCAAGCCGGGCAATACAAAAAGTCGCACGATTGCGACTCCTCTCGTTCCCTGCTAAAACCATACCGTAATAATCTTGTTTGCTTGTTTGCGCGGCCTTCTGTGCGACAAGGAAGGATTCATTTCTCGTTGTCGAGTAGCTGCCTCCCCCCCCCAAGGATTGCATTTCTTTTGATACATCGTCAGACCATCTTATACGCAGTAGAGAATCAACAAATCACTTTCGAAGCTTGGGTGTGTGTTCCCCGACGCCTCCGCACGCATCATGAACGTCCTCAAGATCCAGAGGTAAGAACCCCTTGCTACCTGACCGTAATACAGACCAGCGCAGCATGGCGCATGGCAAGATGACAAGAGTTAAGAGCTAACAGTATCATTATCCAGGAAATTCCCTCAATTCCAGCAGGAGGAAATCTTCTCGCTGGCCGACGCTTTCCGTAAGCTCGATGTTGACGATAAGGGGTACATTGACGAGGCTAGGGCCATCAAGGCTACACAAACCAGCGAGCGCCAGCCCTACGATGTTGTACGTCAAGCGCTAAAGGAGGTTGAGCTGGACTCTTCCAGAAGAGTCGAATTGGAGGACTATGTCGGGGTATGTTGTCTTGCGCCTCCGAATTCGCTGAACATCACTTCGTCGTGTACTTTGGTACAGCGCCTGCGGTCCCATTGCTAACTGTCACCACTGATCAGCTCATCGCCAAGGTCCGCGACACAGCTTCCGGTCCACCAAAGATCTCGGCCGCTGCCGCCGCGTCCCCAGCAGCTATCATCTCACAACGGACAGGAGGCACACCCGGCCATGCGTCCAAGGGCAGCATCGGTGGGAGTGGCGGCAAGATCTTCGTACAAGGCTCGAACGCTAACATCACTCACACCATCAACGAGGACGAGCGTACCGAGTTTACGCGTCACATCAATGCTGTGCTCGCCGGAGACCGCGATATCGGCGACCGCCTCCCCTTCCCGACCGACACGTTCGAGATGTTCGACGAGTGCAAGGATGGTTTGGTATTGGCAAAGCTCATCAACGACAGTGTCCCCGACACCATCGACGAGCGTGTAATGAACTTGCCCAAGAAGGGAAAGAAGCTCAACGCATTCCAAATGACGGAAAACAACAACATTGTGATCGAATCAGCAAAGGGCATAGGCTGTTCGGTTGTCAACATTGGCAGCGGGGATATCATTGAGGTCCGAGAACATCTTATTCTCGGTTTAATCTGGCAGGTCATCCGCCGCGGTCTGTTGAGCAAGATCGATATCAAGCTCCACCCCGAGCTGTACAGGTTGCTTGACGAGGATGAGACCCTCGAGCAGTTCCTCAGATTGCCCCCCGAGCAGATTCTCCTCCGGTGGTTCAACTACCACCTCAAGGCCGCCAACTGGCAGAGGAGGGTAACCAACTTTTCTTCCGATGTGAAGGATGGCGAGAACTACACCGTTCTCTTGGCCCAGATTGGCGCCGAGTACGGTTGCACACGCGCCCCTCTCCAGACCCGCGACCTCCACCAGCGCGCCGAGGAGGTGCTTCAAAATGCCGACAAGCTCGGATGCCGCAAGTTCCTCAGTCCTTCGTCGCTTGTCGCCGGTAACCCTAAGCTTAACCTTGCGTTCGTTGCCAACCTGTTCAACACCCACCCCGCTCTCGACCCTATCACGGAAGAGGAGAAGCTCGAGGTGGAGGACTTCGATGCGGAAGGCGAGCGCGAAGCTCGTGTGTTCACCCTCTGGCTCAACAGTCTCGACGTCCAGCCCGCCGTTCAGTCCTTCTTCGACGACCTCCGTGATGGCACAATTCTTCTCCAGGCATATGACAAGGTCATCAAGGGTTCCGTCAACTGGCGGCACGTCAACAAGGCGCCGGCTCACGGTGGCGAGATGCTGCGCTTCAAGGCTGTGGAGAACACCAACTACGCCATTGAGCTCGGCAAGCAGAACGGCTTCTCGCTTGTTGGTATTCAGGGCGCCGACATCACGGATGGGCAGCGGACGCTCACACTGGGTCTGGTATGGCAGCTGATGCGCAAGGACATTACCCTCACACTCAAGGGTCTGGCTCAACGTCTCGGCAAGCGTGAGATCACCGATTCCGAAATGGTCAGGTGGGCCAACGACATGAGCCGCAAGGGTGGCCGCAACTCGGCAATCCGCTCGTTCAAGGATCCATCGATCGCTTCGGGTATCTTCCTGTTGGATGTACTTAACGGCATGAAGAGCAGCTATGTCGACTACGACCTGGTTACCCCCGGCCGCACGGACGAGGAGGCTTACCTCAACGCCAAGCTCAGTATCAGTATTGCGAGAAAGATGGGTGCGACGATCTGGCTGGTGCCCGAGGATATTTGCCAGGTCCGCAGCCGTCTGGTGACGACATTTATCGGTATGTTCATCCCGTTTGATTCTCGATTGATAGTATTAGGCAGAACTAACCACAATGATAATGATAGGCTCTCTGATGGCGACACACGAGAAGATGCAGTAAGTGTAGGTGACGGAGTGGAGGAGGAGGAGGAGGAGAGAAGATCTTTTCAATTTCTTAGTGGACGGGCAAGGGGTGGCGGGCAGGTTCCGGAAAAGTCGATACGAGCTATGAGTTCATGGATTCTCTCTCTGCCCATCTGCCAATTGTTCAAGCAGTCTCATTTTTCCCCAGTGGTACTTCAGTTACGGCGTTATAAAGTTGATCCAAAATTTCTGCAAAGTCTTTTGTCGGCCCAAGTTCACACAGATTGTGGTGTTCGAGTCCCTGACTCTTCATCCCAAGTTCTGTCCATGTTCAAGCACCTGCAGCCCTACCAATTAATTCTCACCTCACTGGGCGCATCCCTGCAGAAGTACTTGGACAGGAGGGACTTCGACCTCAAAGCAGGTATGTGCATTGGCTTAATATGTCTGATGTGTATGATTGAGTAAGATCCAAAGTGGATTTACACAAATTGGGCAAATGCAGGCACTCTGACCGCCAGAGCTTATTATACATCATAATTTTCAGGTCTCACGAGGAACAATGGTAAAGTCGGTGACAAAGTGACGAAGAACCCGAGTACCTTGCCCCTCAGGGTCCTCAGCAGTGGAGTCATACTTTGTCCAGGGGTCGAGGCGGTGGCAAGCGGCAGTACGGCGCGAAGAGCCAAAAGGGAACAACCCCGCGGCCTGCGGCCGCCCCTCGTTCGCCGGCCGAAAGAGACGGGACAGTGTGACAGCCCAGCAAGTGCCCCACCAAAACTTGAGTCAACGGTTTCCCCTTTCTGCCCTGTCGATTTACTTCGAAACAAGAAAAGAGGTCATTTTCTTTTCTGCTTTCTGGCGTGTCTGACGAGGAGAGGATATATCAATTGAAAAAAGACAGACAAGATGGCAGACGGCACCCCCGAACAGAGACTTGCTCTCATCAAGGAGAACCTCGCCGAGGTCCTCAATGAGGATATCATCAAGAAGGTGCTGGATGAGGGCGGTCATCCCAAGATCTACTGGGGTATGTTGTGTCATTCTGGAATGGAGGCGCATCTTGAATGGAAAGGAGGAAATTGAAGCAAAGAAAAGAAAAGAAGACTAATACAAGGGGGTAATTAGGTACTGCGACAACCGGCCGCCCTCACTGCGGCTACCTCGTCCCCGCCATCAAGATGGCCCAGTTCCTCGCTGCCGGCTGCGAATTGACCGTCCTCCTCGCCGATATCCACGGCTTCCTCGACAACCTCAAGGCGCCCCTCGAGCTGGTCATGCACCGCGCCGAGTTTTACAGACACACCATCACGACCCTCCTCGGTGCCGTCGGTGTCTCGACCGAAAAGCTCAAGATCGTCCTGGGCAGCTCGTACCAGAAGAGCTCCGAGTACGTCATGGATGTCTACAAGATGGCCTCTATCATCTCGGAACACGATGCCAAGAAGGCTGGTGCTGAGGTCGTCAAGCAGACCGACAATGCGCCGCTGAGTGGCCTACTTTACCCCATCCTGCAGGTATTGGACGAGCAGTACCTCGGTGTCGATGCCCAGTTCGGCGGTGTTGACCAGCGCAAGCTGTTTATTGCCGCCAAGGAGTGGCTCCCAAGAGTCGGCTACAAGGAGCGCGCGCATCTCATGAACCCCATGGTGCCTGGTCTCCACGGCGGCAAGATGAGCTCCAGTGACCCCGACAGCAAGATTGATCTTCTCGATCCTCCCGATATCGTTGCCAAGAAGATCAAGAAGGCCCATGCTGCTCCTCAGGTCACTGAGGACAATGGTCTGCTCGCTTTCATCGAGTATGTCCTTCTTCCTGCTGCGCGGTTGAAGGGAGGCGAAGGGTTCCGTGTCGACCGTGAAAGGGATGGATTGGAGTCGCTGGTCTACACTGATATTGCCAAGATTCGTGAGGATTACCAAAATGATGTGGTCAGTAGCTTCTGTCTTTGGAAAAAATGCTGCGCGCAAGGTTACTGACATCTTTACCAGTTGACACCACAACTGATCAAGCCTGCCATCACCAAGGCGCTTACTGCGCTTCTGGAGCCCATCCAGGAAGCTTTCAAGAACAACAAGGAGTGGCAAGAAATTGCAGAGAAGGCCTACCCCCCTCCTCCCAAAAAGGAGAAGAAGGTCAAGAACAAGGGTACTCGCTACCCCGGTGGTGGTAAGCCCGAGGAGAAGGAGCTCCCCGTCCGCTCCAACGGCAACGGAGATGCGGCTGAGGCCCCTGCTGCTCAATGATCAAAAGTTATCCTCAGCAAAGTCACAAATTAAACGTGAGGAGATACAGTGATCACTTCCAGCCTTTTCCTTACGGTTCTGGCGTTCAGAGGTGCGAAAGAGATATCTGGGTGAGCTTAATTCCGTCGGTCGAAAGCTCGGCCCCTGAAACCCCCCTTGGTGGGGAGGATAGAGCATTGTCTCAGCCGGTGTAAAAGGTGTTGTCCGGTGATCTAGTGGCAGCGGATCACCACCATTTGGAAAAGCGTCTTGGCTCTGGGCGAGGTGTCAAGAACTCGGGATAAAAAAGCTGTGATTTAGACTAGCTGTTGCGTCTTTTTTGTTTCCTAGAGCTGTCAGAAGGCGTGGCAAGGCGTCAATGATGATGACCGTATGATAGATGGCGTCGAAATGGGATTCTGTGATATCGAACAGATTGTGTTATGCACGCTGGCCTCCTTGCAGAGAGCCATCAAGGTCCACATTGTGAACAACCCCAACCCACTTGGATATCTCTTTCAGTGTGGCTCTAGATAAACAAGCAAAAGTGACGTCAACCCTACCCCCTGTTCAGGATATGAACTTGCCGGTAAAAACAATCCCGAGATCTCAAAATTATCACGAGGTCGTGGTTTCGGAATCTCCAGAAGCAGCGAAATCCGATTGTAGGTATGTACATGGAGACATACAGACAACGGCTGCGTCCCGAAAATGTATGCAGAAAAGGAAAATGGTCAATGAGCGCTTTGCCGAGGGTCCGAGGTGGCGCCACCCAGTCCCAGGACTCCCAGCTTTTTTGTCTACCGGTTTCGTGGAAAAGCCATGTTGATCACCCCGATTTTATTCGTGTCTTATTCCGTGTTATCCGGAGTATTTTCCTTTTGGTCATCCGTTGGAACCGGTTCGTGCCGTTACAAACCTGTAGCCTAGCTGCGCTGTAGGGCTGGGCTGGGCTGGGCTGACTGCACACTTACTGCGGATCATCCGGGAAGTGCATGAAACACGTCGGGAATCCCGTATAAGAGGGACAGAAGGCCTGCGGCAGGGTTGCAATTTCCAAGCAGAAAGACCAAGCATTATATGCCATGTATCAATTTGACGTGACAGACTTTCTTAGTTCATCATTATCCATCTCTTTTGAACCTTTTGGACACAAAGTACATGGAACTCACATGAGTTCAAGCCATACACTATCGAAACCAAATGTCTACCAGCAGTGAGGAAAGAAACGGTGTTGCATTACCGGCCGGCGCTAGCGGTAGTGCACCCGGAGACAAAACAACATCTACCGGTTCAGACCCACTTCACTCCGGTGACTTCATGCCATCACCACCATCCGGAGATGATGTTCTTACTGTTGCGAGGGAGAAACTGCATCAAAGACAAGAGTCCGGAACGACGACGACCAGCGAGGAGGACTATGATGATTTATCAACTTCCACCCGGTCCAGTGGTTCTGGGATTGGGCCAGGGGCTGCTGCCGTGAATGTCGTGAGGAGGAAATCACAGCGAAAGACTTTCTCAGAACAAATTTACGGCCACTCACAGCAAGGTCAAGCAGAGCCTACCGTTCTGGTGGAAGTTCCAGTTAAAGACCTTCTGGACGATACCGCCTCAACCACCCCCTCTTCCTTAGCCAGCTCCTTTTCCGTGTCTCAACACTCACCCCCTCACCACCGCCAAAATGTCCTCCACCTTCAACCCAACAGAGACGACCGGAGTAAAAGACAAGGGAAATTCACAGACCTAGTCTTCTCCCGGAAATTCTCCGCCTTTGACGGCCGCAACACGGACGCAGCCAACAGCCCCTTTCACGGGTTCTTCACCCTCTTCTGGATGGGCGTGTTTTTATTTGTTGTCAAAATCGGCGCGGACAACTGGAGAATACACGGCAACCCCCTCGGTACCAACGAAATAATGAAGGGCATGTTCGGGCGGGAAGTCCTGATCATGCTTTTTGCGGATGGAGTCATGTGCGCCTCTACCGGTGTCAGCTTTCTGTTACAAAAGCTCGTACAAAAAGAAATAATAGGTTGGGATAGAAGTGGTTGGATCCTGCAGAATATCTGGCAGACATTCTTCATCGGGTCAGCTATCGGCCTAACACTGCTGCGAGACTGGCCGTGGACGCACACGGTGTTTTTTGTCATGCACGCTGTGGTTATGCTCATGAAGCAACATTCTTATGCTTTTTACAATGGGTATTTGTCGGAAGTGTTTAGAAAAAGAAAGTTGTTGCTGGGGAGGTTGAAAGAGTTGGAAAGGATCCAACCAACGAGCGGGGAGGAGGGGAAGACTCAGCCAATGGTTTCTGAGATGCCGATGGAGCATTTGGCTAGGGTGCCGTCTGCGAAAGAAAGGAGGAGATCGATTTCTTGCGAGAAGATTCCGGATGTGGACAGGATTTCTAGGGCGATAGGGTCGGGGGAGCCGCTGGATGAGGAACAGATAAAGGTTTTTGAACGGGTGTTGAAGTGGGAGGTGGATGCCTTGACCGATGAGCTGAAAGGAAAAGCTACGACTGTGAGGAAGGCATATCCTAATAACCTCACGGTGTTTAACCACTATGAGTATGTCGTCTTGCCGACAGTGGTTTATGAGTTGGAGTACCCCCGGTCAGACTCAATCAACTGGTACTATGCCGCCGAGAAAATGGCCGCGTGCTTTGGGATCATTTTCGTCATGATCATGATCTCGCAAGCGTTCATCTACCCCGTGGTGATGGATTCCGTCAGGATGAAAGAGGAAGGGGTGGCGCTCGCGGACCGGTTCAAGATGTTCCCCTGGATGCTGCTGGACTTGATCTTTCCGTTCATGATGGAGTACCTACTAAGCTGGTACTTGATCTGGGAGACCATCCTCAATTTTTTGGCGGAGCTGACGTACTTTGCGGACCGGTGCTTTTACGATGCGTGGTGGAACTGTGTGTCGTGGGACCAGTTCGCGAGGGACTGGAACAGGCCGGTGCATAACTTTTTGTTGCGACATGTTTATCACTCTTCGATCTCGGCGATGAAGGTAAACAAGCACACGGCTACACTGATAACTTTTTTCTTGTCGGCGTGCGTGCATGAGTTGGTTATGTGGTGCATCTTTAAGAAGTTGAGGGGGTATTTGCTTTTCTTGCAGATGTGCCAGCTTCCGGTGAGTGCACTCCTTTACTCTCCATTCCCCCCTCAGTTTTGGAATTGTTCAGTTATGACTGCTTGAGACCTATTTCTTTTATTTTCTCATGGACATATTAACTGACGTTGTTGGGCATAGCTTGTGAGACTGAGTCGTACGAAATGGCTCCGGAACCGGGCGACACTCGGGAATATTATTTTCTGGTTGGGGATATTCACTGGTCCAAGTGTCTTGTGTAGTTTATATCTGATTCTATGAGTTTGGAGAGAGCTACGCCAATAGAATATGCATGACTTGGCAGTACAAATTGGCCGATATAACTTGACAGCACAATTGTACCTCGCGAGCGTGAACGAAGTTATCTCCGGCTATTCAGGGGTAGTTTTTGATGGAGGCGTCAACCTCTGTCAGATCCTCCGGAATACATACCTCCCGGAGAGAACTCCGGACGACCAAGAAATCTTGAAATATGACCATATGAAAGCATCGGCGGAAAAATAATGTGCCTACGTGATATGCTCTTTGTTGACTCGAATGACGCAAACAATACAGTGCCTGCTGCTTGCGTTTGGAGGTTGAACAGTTTTGGTATCAAGTGCAGGGAACAAGGGATGTGCAAAGAGAACCTCGAGAAGAAAAGATGGAAGACGCACGGACCAAGAGTCACTGGCTGGGAACATCACGAATTGGCTTGGCTGACACGCTTGCGCTTTTTTGATCTAATATCCAATCACCGTCCGTCTTTGCGCGACAGGCCGACTCCACCCTACAGGCTACTTCGGAAGCTTTCCACCTTCGACTCGCAACATTCCAATTCTCACCTTGTCAACTACAACCCACTCATTCACTTCATCCACCGAAGCCGACCAGCATCTCACCTTTCAACCGGTGATTTTAACGGTTCTCTGCAAGCGATTTTGGGCATCGCAATACCCCAAATCAACTGTTCAAAAGTGCATCTCTTTGACACTTTGTGGAGCTGAAGCTGGCCAGGCGTCACGCTGCGGCAAAAGCATCCGGAAACTTCTAAATTTTTCTCAGGCAGCTGCCCCGACAACTACTCTTCCATCAATCGCGCGCCCCCCGCGTATACGCAGCAAAGACAGCAGCAACCATGTCTCGCAACGGTACCACCCTCTATGTCACCGGCTTCAGCCACGGCACTCGCGCGCGGGACCTCGCGTACGAATTCGAGCGGTACGTTACACCCACCACCACCGGCGATGGCTCGATCGTCGGCTTCGAGCCCGGTCCTCGATTACCTCCCTCTCCTCGTCCTCTCCCCTCCCAATCCGTCCTCCTCCTCCATTCCTCGTCGTCGCGCCCACTGCCTTCCGCCTTCGCTTCGTCCTTTATCTCTATGTATCACCGCCGCCTTTCGCTGTGCCTGCCATCGCGCGCACCTGTTCCGCTCGAAGCTCCCGTCCTCCCTCTCGCATCCGCGCCCTCGTACCTCCTCCCTTCGATCGAGCGGTCCGAGATGACGTGATATTTCTGTATTGTATTATCCAGACGAGCCATCTGTCTCTTGGCAGAACACTTCGAGCTTTATCATGCGCAACCAGCGAACTGTCGCCCTCCGTCTACAATGTACGAGTATGGCTGAGTACAGAAACGCTGACGAAATAAAACAACAGCTTTGGCCGTCTGGTCCGTTGTGACATCCCGGCCCCTCGTAGCGCTAGCAGCAGACTGTAAGGACTTCTATTTACTTGTTGATTATACTCGAGAGAGGACTAATAATATCTCCAGCTTCGCTTTCGTTGAGTACGAGGATCGTCGCGATGCTGATGATGCGTACCATGACATGCACAACAAGCGCATCGGTCGCGATGATGTCTTGAAGATCGAGGTTCGTTACCCTTCAAACCTCATTTGAAGATATCCGTGCCTCGCTAACGAAACTCTAGTGGGCTCGTACTCCCCCTTCCGCCTCGTGGCGGTTTGACCGCAGCGAGCGTGACCGTGGTGGTCCCCGCCGCTCTTCGCCTCGTCGTAGATCCCCGAGCCCGAGACGCAGCACTCGCGACTACTCTCCCCGCAAGGATGACCGTCGTGACCGCGATCGCGACCGTGATTACGAGCGTGACCGCCGTGACACCCGCGATCGCTCTCGCAGCCCTGATCGGTAAGTTAATCGGCCCGGTATCAGCTCCACACAACCTGTGCTAACATCTCCCTCTAGCGAACGTGATCGTGACACCAAGGATGATCGAGACCGTGAGGATCGGGACCGCCGTGAGAACGGGACTAACGGTGACGATAGAAAGGGTATGTGATGATCTCGGAAGGCCAGCAATGACAATGGATTATTGGCTGACACACTCGCAGCCATCGACAGTCCCGACAGACCTGCCCACGATGACCTCGACATCGCCGAGTAAGGCATGCAAGGTTGATCCTCGGTCTATCTCTTCCCTGATTTCTCGGGGTTTCTGGCTGTAAGACTGTTACTTCGCATCGCTTTTTCTTTTAATTATCAGTTGGGAGGCTACTGATGTCGACTTCCCGCGGGTTGTCGACAGATAAAACTTGGCGTTTCTTTTCTAGTTTCGAGTCGGTCGGATTGGGGCCTGGCCTGCCTGTTGGGGTCCTTCGTTTCTGGAGATTCACCTAATATGCCGGATCATAGTCGCCACGATACCATCGGGATTCTCTCCAGTTCAATGACGTTTGGCGATCTTTTCTCTTTTCTCTTTGTCTTTTGCGTTTTAGTTGGTGGGTTGGGCGAAGAAAAGTAAATAGATCAATCTACCAGACAGTAATACCGAGAGCAGCATTCTACTGTACCACGATGCGGCTTCGATGTGATCAGTGATAATCCTACGCAAGCTGTATGCATGTACATCGTCCTTCTTGGCTCTTACACTTCGTCACGCAAGTCTCCACTTCATTTCAAATCAGTTGGTCACCTGGGGAATGCCATTGTTGGCTTGAAAATCACTCATCATGATATCGCTTCCTCTGGCTCGGTTCAAGGGATAGATAGGGGATGATACAGTCTTAGAATGGCTACAACATTGATATGCGGCGAAACACGGCTCGTATGTACGAAATACAACGGCCGAGCTTCGCCGTAGAAACCCGATTCCCCAATTGAGACATCTCCTGTACAAGATATGACTTGCCTTCGCCCAGAGACGAATGTGGGACACCTAGTATCATGCCAACAATATCACGAATACCTAACGTGTAGACCAGCCATGAGAGCGTTACGCTATAAATGCCCAGCCCAACACCTCCTCAGCGATGCTAGTAAACGGTTACCGACGGCAAGGCTGTTTTCGGTTGGTCTTTGCTCAGTTCAAGCCGATAAATGTTCAAACCATTGAGTCAGCTCAACTGTTGTTTTTCGGTCGTTGGGGACTAGACTAGCCTTGAAGTAATCAGTCGAGACATCACATGGTTCTGTTAGTCTGACCTATAAAAAGTGTCGTCGAGGCGGTCAGCAAGGTGCCCGTGCCGCCCAGCGATCTCTAGATCGATTCTGAAAATGAGGGGCACAGGTTTGGAGGTCTCAGTCCAGTCTCTAATATTCGTACCAAGAATTACTATGCTGGGAAACCGGCTGGTAACGCTGTGCGTTTTTCAGCCCTGTGATCTACTCATACAGCGAGCGCCCGTTGCTCAGCTGGTTCTACAGTTGAAACATTTTGACCAAGACCTCCAGGTCAGTTCTACTCTCTCCACTTTCAGACACTTTAAGCCTATTGCTGGACAGTCAATGCAAGTCAAGTCATCCGTCAGTGTCTTTTTCTCACTGACAGAGGCTTTTTTCTGGGGAGAGCGAGCAAGTGCTGGGAGCATCCATTGAGCCACCCTGCAGCTTGGCTTGGCGACACTTTGCCTTGTTTGAAATTTTCGTCATCCCCGGGCGCGGTGCCGACCACCAGAGCCAGCAATCTGCAAGTCTCCACAACCAACCGGCACGGTCCCTCCCTCTTAAAAGCTTCCGTTGTTCCCTGCAAATGGCAACCATCAAAAACCGATTGCGTTGCGCGCCACGTCTCTGTCGTCCTCTCGTATCTCGGTCGAAAACCTAACACCTTCGAACTTTGACTTGACAGACTTTGACAACCTAGTCGATCCGGGAACCACTTTATGCGACCTGGAAACGAAAGAGTGACGTTCACCTACGATATGTCTACCTCGATATCCAGATCTTGAATCCGAAAGACACCCCCGACTATCTACACCTACGAAGCCATCCTACACTCTCTCTGGCTTGCCACTCCGCCCGTATCCCACCTTTAACGATCCCTTTTCTGCGATTTCGACGGAAGAAAAGAATTTCGAGCGTCTGACGAACATCCAAACACGATCTCGTCACGCTCCTATTATCCGCCCCTTTGTGTTACCCAGTACGCACACCTGGAATGCTCGCAGCCTTGACCGGCCCGTCTAGCGATCCCCTCCGGTGACGACAAGCCTCTTGCGCAAACATTGCGCGAGTGAGTACATAGTGCAGGTTTCTTCACTGGGTTCGGTATTGTTCAACCCTTCAAAATGTCGGCTGTAGGTTTCCCTTCGATTCACATGCCCCACCAACCAGGTTCTTGGGTGGGCTCCATATATAGCCGCTTTCCCCTTGCAAGGAAACCCAAAGCTCTAACAGGGTATTCTTGAAAAGACACAGCCAGGCATAATGAAGGCCGAGAATCACAAGGCCCAAGATGGCCCCGTTGAAGGAGAACAAACGTCGTCGACGACCGCACCACCCGGCCCACCCGACCTCGGTCCCATGGACCAGCTGCGCTCGGCAGTCTCGCAGCCGGTAATAGCGGCGTTCTGCGCCGGCGGCGTGGCAGGTGCAGTTTCCCGCACTGTCGTATCACCGCTCGAACGCCTCAAGATTTTATTTCAGGTGCAAAGCGCAGGACGGGAGGCATACCAGCTCAGTGTGGGCAAGGCCTTGGCAAAGATGTGGAGGGAAGAGGGCTGGAAAGGCTTTATGAGAGGTAACGGCACCAATTGCATCCGCATAGTACCATACTCGGCGGTGCAGTTTGGAAGCTACAACTTCTATAAGAGGGTATGTTTGCGACACGAGGAATCACCGTGGCTGGGTGGGATTGGGATGGCACGGCTGACCGGACACAGAACTTCTTTGAAAGGCACCCCGGGGACAGTCTGACGCCTCTTGCCCGCCTTACGTGCGGCGGTATCGCTGGCATTACGTCCGTCACCTTCACCTACCCGCTCGACATCGTTCGCACTCGTCTCTCGATCCAGTCAGCATCATTCGCGGAGCTCGGCGATAGGCCAAAGAAGCTCCCTGGTATGTGGCAAACGATGGGAGCGATGTACAAGAACGAGGGCGGGATCCTCGCACTGTATAGAGGAATCATTCCGACTGTCGCTGGTGTTGCGCCATATGTAGGTGGACCTGCAGTTTTCGAGGTGGAAGCCAGAGCTAACGAGATACTGGACAGGTCGGTTTGAACTTTATGGTCTACGAATATGTACGGCAGTACTTGACGTTGGAGGGCGAACAGAACCCTAGTGCCGTTAGGAAGCTGGCCGCGGGCGCGATTTCTGGCGCCGTTGCACAGACATGCACATATCCCTTGTAAGAGGTCCCGTCGCCCTTTGCTGACAATAACTTCAGCTGAACCCCATTTCTAGCGACGTATTACGACGCCGATTCCAGATCAACACCATGTCAGGTATGGGCTACCAGTACAAGTCCATTACCGATGCTGTCCGTGTCATTGTTGCCCAAGAAGGCATCAAGGGCATGTACAAGGGCATTGTGCCCAACCTTCTCAAGGTTGCGCCAAGCATGGCGTCCAGCTGGCTGAGTTTCGAGGTCTGCCGCGACTTCCTTGTCAGCTTAAAACCCGAAGAAGAGCCTCTGTTGCGATAAACGGTTGCAACTTAGCTGGCTCCCGAGCGCAGGATGTCGGGCCCGCTTTGGTGGCAGTAATATGTGCCGAAGCTCTCAAAAGCGACACCTGTGGCTGTCAATGGATGACTCCCAGACGCGCCCATTTTATACATCCGCACCTACCCCTTACAGAGAAGAGGTTGTGATGCGAATCCTTACGATACCACATACAAGAGCTCCCATACACATACTAATAGACGTCTGAAACACAAGACTCAGCTTCTTGGGACATACTTCGATTCTTTTGATTTGATGATTTCGGTTGTTAGTGAGCGAGGAGTTAAGAGTTATGCAGGAGACAACAAGTCTCCGACAACTTTCAGCCAGATGTAATCCCTATTATCTATTGGGTATCTGAAGAGCACGTCTAAGTTTTGCATGATGCTTGTTCATGACACTACGGACAACAAGGCGGCAGAAGACCAGTTACGGTGAAAAGCAACATACACGGATATACCACTTTGTCCCACGGAGGCTTCTGCGGTGTACAGAGAGCGGGTGAGTTGCATGCTTTCTACAATACACGGCACATCTGTGTTTCCTTGGTTGAGTGTGGTCGATGCTGGTGTTTTGCTTCATGAGGACTCGAGGAGCGGGTTCAAAGATCACCGGTGGACTTGGCTTGCTTCATGACCACATGCAATCGGTTGTGATAGAGCGAGAAGCCAACGCTTGAATCATTTGCTGAGTATGGATCATAGTTAAGCTGTAGATTAGAGAAATAGACACCATAGGACTAGAATTTCATCCAATTGCTATACAAGTCATGCATCAAGCTCAAAATGCATCATGCACCATGCTCCTCAGTGGATGTGTGCGTATCCCAGGAGGAGCTTATGATTTTGATGACCTTTGGAGAAAGTGGGTCCTGATATGCATTCAATCCAGATCTAGATTGAATATGACAGAGTGGGGCGCTCAGCACTGTCTCGCAGGAGCACTGACCAGCTTGGCGCCAAAAAACGAACAATTGCCCTGATTGACCGCCCACGCACAAAATCGATCCACCAGGGCCACCAAAATCACTCCCGAATTTTGCGACTCCTCCTCGACTTCAAAACCATCGCCCAACGAATTTTCCCCCATCGACTCGGATTTTGTCGACAGTCCTCGAGTCAACGTCACGATGGGTACGTAACCGACTTCTCCGAAGCCTTTGTGTGCGAGTGGATTGAGAATTCTGAAATATTGTCTTCTCATTCTGCGAATCATGGCAAACCCTTCGCTCCCGGTCGGTTGGACGTTCTCTCTCGTCATTCGGATCTCTGCTGTTTTTCTGCTGCCGAGCCTGAAAGATGGCCAGCCAGCGACAGCTATCGCGAGATCTCGATGGCAGAGAAACTTTCAATTTGAACCCGGTTGAGCAAGCCAACAATGAGCATACTGGAACCGAAGGCTGACTGGAAGTCTTTCGACGTGTACAGGTATCGATCTCCGGAACCACCATGTGCGGTCTACGCACCGCAAGGCCCCCAAGAGCGACAACGTCTACCTCAAGCTCTTGGTGAAGCTTTACCGCTTCCTTGCCCGTAAGTTGTCTTCCAACATCCGCGATGCGCTCCTGCAAAAAAAGACGAGAATGATCGGGATCGCTAACGACGAGTTTTCGACGACGCAATGTAGGCCGCACTGATGCGCCCTTCAACAAGGTGGTCCTCCGCCGCCTGTTCATGTCCCGCATCAACCGCCCCCCCATCTCGCTGTCCCGCATTGCGGCCAACCTCAAGAACGGCAACGAGAAGAAGACTATCGTTGTTGTCGGCACCGTCACCGATGACAACCGTCTTCTGACCGTCCCCAAGACCACCGTCGCCGCTCTGCGCTTCACCGCCACCGCCCGTGCTCGCATCACCGCTGCCGGCGGCCAGGCCATCACCCTCGACCAGCTGGCTCTGGAGAAGCCTACCGGTGCCAACACCCTCCTCCTCCGTGGCCCCAAGAACTCCCGTGAGGCCGTCAAGCACTTCGGCTTCGGTCCCCACAAGCACAAGGTTCGTTTATCGTCACATGGAATCTGTACACTCAAAACAGCACTGACACACTCTACAGAAGCCCTATGTCGCTTCCAAGGGCCGCAAGTTCGAGCGCGCTCGTGGTCGCAGAAGATCTCGTGGCTTCAAGGTCTAAGGTGGATACCCTGGGAAAATTGGAGCAATACGGCGTGGGGTTCTTTCTGGCAACGGCAATGGTTATGGAGTTCGTGTTTTCCGGTCTGTGTGCGTGGGCCGGTGCACAAAGGGCATATGGACAAAAGTCTTTTTTACTTTACGAATCGACTGGCACTCTGCTGGCCGTGGAATGACAATGACCGAGCCGTTGGGGCCCTGCGGACATCTTGTGTGTGTGTGTGTGTGTGTGTGATGCGTAAAGTACGGTGATATATACATGATTGCGGTACAGGGTATCTACATTTGGACATGTGGAGTAGAATTCCGAGGCAGTATCACAACGGCCTTTGCTATTACCGCACCTCAATACCGTTCAGCACCACATCTGCTTTTCGCTTCAATGCCACGAAGAAACCTTCTCTTGATTCCTGTTGCAGGTCAGACATCGATTGTCCGTCATCAAGAATAGAAACAAAAGCGCTTACCTTTCTCGAGGACTCGGGTTTCTCACGGTGAACCCTGACGAACATTTTCTTCAGCAAGTTCTCCAGGTCCTTGTCCTCGGAGCCCTGGTAGAACTTGCAGATAAAGTGACCGCCCGGTTTGAGTGTCTCACTGGCGAACGAAAGCGCCGCTCGGCAGAGGTCCTGTTTTATTGTTATTTCGTCATCATCAAATCTATGTCTGTTACGGTGGGCTCGAAAGGGGTAGTGATGAAATGACATACCATACTCCCCGCGTGGTCATGGAACGAAATTCCCGACGTGTTCATCATCCTGTTATAGGGGTTACTTATGCTGTTGATGGAAAACCCGTAGGTCTGGGGCCAGGGCTCGGACATGTCGGATAGTACCACGTCTACTAATCTTAGGTTTGGTGGTGTTGGCTTTTCTTCTGCTTTTGCTTTTGGTGCTTCTTCGGCTTCCGAGAGTGATGATGACGATGGGGTCGGCTGTGGGCTGGTAGTGGTGGCAGTCTCCTTGGCAACCTCTTCCTCTTCCAAAGCCATGTGCCGCTCCAAGTCGATATAACTCGGCCTGTCCTTGATCACCTCTCCCTCTTCGTCGTCTTCTGACGACGTCATTTCCCGGCTGCTGCTGCGGCGCTCGGCATCCTTCTTCTTCTTGGTTTCCAACAACAGGGATTTGACCATGTTTTGGACTCCGGGAGAAAGAAAGTTGCCCTGGATGGTGCTGACACCTTTCGGTGGTTGGGCAGGGAGGATGTCGATGCCGATGACGGTGCCATTGGGGGCGGTGCGGTCGACTGCCACCTGAGACCAGGAGCCCGGGGCATAGCCTAGGTCGACGACGACTTGGGACTTGCCGCGGCGGAAGAGGGCGTATTTGCTGTCGAGCTCGAGGAGCTTGAAGGCGGCGCGGGACTTGAGGCCTTGGACTTTGGCGGTGCGGGCGAAGAAGTCGGAGTTTTGGCGGGCTTTCCAACGGTTGGAGGAGGAGGGGCGGGTTTGTTGTTTGTGATTCAGAAATGGTGCTGTGAGTGGTGAGAATGTGGGTGAGAGTGAGAGTGAGAGTGAGAGCGACACCCTTTTAACGGGGAGTTTGGGGATGGCGCCCATCCGGGGGAGCAGGCATCGCGGTTGCATGGTTCTGCCCAAAAGTCGCTGGTTAGGAGTCCACTGATTTGTTTTGGAGAAGTAGATAACCGGTCATGAAAGTTTTATTCGTCAAGTACCAAAAAGTCGTGCAGGTTGCCGGGGATCGAAAAGACAGAAATTGAAGATGATGGATGAAAATCACACTGAAGAATTGTGAATGTTCCTGTAAATGCACATTATTGCATTAAGTCATATCTTGGCGGGGACGTCTGCAGGTGGTTGAAACAATGGGGGTTGTGTGACTCGATACTCGCATATTATTGACCACCCTCTCCATCCGCTGGTATTTAACACCCTTGATCGGCTCAAACAGAGATCTCTGATAATTTCTAGCGCAGACTCAGATATTTGTACTGATATATTTTCCAACTCTCATGAGCAGATGTCAAATCCCGACTGAGCTCGTCCACAGAACATCACAACTGCCACAGGCCCCAGAAATGAAAACACCTAAGGGGAAGCGACCAGCTGTTTGGCAGATGGAGCAGCCGTATTACTCCAGTTCTCACCACCATCCCACTTCCAGACCTGACCAGCAGAATTCAACCCAAAAAGCCCGTCGTCGGTGACAGCATACTCCTTCCCCCCACCACCAATCATCTCCCAAGTATTCGCAGCACCCGTCCAGCGCCGGATCTCCGTGTTGTCGGGATTGAGAACGAAAACCCCCGCCCCGCCTGCAAAAATACGCGAAGCGGCACCACCAATCTTGGTCCAGTTCATCCCGCTGCCCTGCCACTTCATCACACCGCCCTTATTGGGTGAGATACCGTACAACCCGCCCTGCCCGTCCACCGCAAACTCGAACCCGGGGCCGCCGACTTTCTCCCACTTGTCCCCGCTGATCCAGTGGAAGATATCACCACTGTCGGGGTTGGTGGCAAAGACCGAGTTGTAGCCGCCAACGATGAGGTCCTTGGCTGGGCCACCGATCCTGCGCCAGTCGGTGCCGTCGTTGTTCCACTTCCAGACGCCATCGCGGTTGGGGGAGATGCCGTAGACGAAGATGGCAGTCGCGGCGAACGTGGCGCCGGGACCGCCGAGCTTGACCCAGCTGTTGGTCGGGCGTCGGGCCCAAGTCTTGACGTCGCTGTTGTCGGGGGGAGTGGCGAGCAGGGTGAAGCCGCCGCCGTAGAGGGTGGCCACGGGGTCGTTGCGGATTTCCTGCCACTAGGTACCGTTCCAGTGGTGGATGGTACCATTGGCGGCGAGTACGGCGACGGTGGTGCAGACGGATGACATGGTGTAAGATGTGAAGTTTGAATGTTGTAAAGAAGTGCTGGTGGTTTGAGAGACGGAGGAAGTAGAGATGCAGACCAAGACCCAAGGAAACGACGTGAAGCACTCGATTTTATACGTATTTCTCTGAGATCATTCTACTTCGACCAGGCAGGCATCCCCTCTCCGGCTTTCCCCTCTCCATCATCTTTTTTCAGGTGGTATGGGCACAGCAGAGCAAGTCTCTTCGGGAGACTTGGAGATCTGATGAACCGGATTATGACTGGTACGTAGTCACAGAACGAGGGTTATCTTTGTTGTTCACATAGCAGCTCGCTCAAAGTCACGATGAAGCATATGATAAAGCAATTGACCAGAAAGTTCAAGACCCATTCACCATCTAACTGGATGGTCTGGACAACAATTTTCTCACCCTCCACGCTCAGACAAGCAAAGGGAATAGATGGTACAATATACTCCACGAATGTGAGCAATTTGTCCACTGTCGACTTCAATATTTGGTCAGCAACACAATGATGATGGGGTAAGGGGTTTTGAAACCCTGGGTAAATGGAAACTCACGCGTTGCTCAAATCCTTAGGTCTAAGTAACCGAATGAAGCATGGGGGCCTCATTGGCGTCCTCATTGAAGACGGTAGGGATTTCAGTCGCGCCATCGCCCCCGCTGCCAGGGCAGGTATGAGTTCCGCCAGTGGTTTTAATTCACTGTTGGCAGACAGAACAACGTGCGGCCATGCTGGGCTTTTGGGCAAGGCTGCTTCGAGATGTATATTGGAGAATAGGAATGGAAAAAATTGACCGGTACTGATTTGGGGCGGATATGATATGGTTGATGGGATTGGAGATGAGTTCAGTCAGAGAGATTGACGCCGACGTCAACTCCAAGCTATATAGACACTTTCGAGTGTGTCTGTCTTCTGAAGGCTGCAAATTACCTACTCTCCCACATTACTTACCATGTAACGATACCCATAACCTTCTGCACGATTGGTGTGATGCAGACTGAATCGACCACAGTCGATACAGTGTGGAAAGACAAGATACTGAGAAGAAGGCAGGCTAATGAGCTTTTATCGCAAGTCTCCGTCGTGTGACTGTTACCTGCACGTATAAAAGTAAAAAACAGGCAGATGGAATGTTACTCGGAAGCCAGGCTTCGGTCTTGGCAGTGGCCAGCCGCCAACGACGCGGACAGGCACTGGGATTGATTACGACAGGAAGCCATCAATTTCAGGAGTAGATGTTTCGCGATCAAACTGCGCACTGATTTTCTGCTCCTCTCCCCGTTTCGTTCAAAGTCTGCTGCAAAAATTCAATCAATCCTTACGTGTCAAACCCGGATGACATTCCCGCCACTGACCCGTATGCAGATGTGCCACTCTACGGCAGATACTTCCCCAGACAGGACGATTTTTGCGTCGATGGTCAGCACGTCAACTCCCGGTCCGCGGCCTCTCTGCGATACTGGAAGTCAGTTCTTGAATTCTGCACTGAGTCCGTCAGGATCTACCCTGCTGACGAGGGCGGCCGCGATGTCTTCGCGCTCGGTAGCGTGATTGTCAAGTCGAGCCATCTCCACAGTTCGGGGATAGAGATCGACTACTCCTACGCTGATGCCAACGAAGCGCAGGCCATCGCCATTGCCAAGAGCATTCTTAAAGACGTTAGGGTGGCGGAGATACTCTTTTCTGGCAAGGTGCTTGCTCTCTCCTCCGCGCGCTTATTCATTCCGCCTCGATCACTTACACTTGTATAGATCAATGGTCGCCAGGTGCTGGTCCAGGAGAGACTCCCAGGCGTTGGTTTGAACGTTGCATGGCCATACCTATCACACACTCAACAAGAAGCTTTCAAGCGGCAGGCACGAGATATAGTTCGCCAATTACACGCAGTAAAGCCCACAGATGGCCGCAAGACTCGCTCTCATGTCGTTCAAGATCCCAACATCCTGAGCAATGGCCGTATCAATCCTCTGGAAGGAGATATTCTCTTCTCAGACACCAACAATGACCCCGATATAAGTTTCATGCACAATGAATTTACCGAGTACAACATCATAGTTGATAATGACAGGATTGTCGGGCTTGTGGGTTGGGAGATGTCTGGCTTCTTTGGCTGGAGGACGGCTGGCGAAGTCCACCGAAGGATCAGAACACCGCAGAGGGAGCACTTTGCCAATGTTAAGTTGAGTGAGGAGAAGCTTCAGGAAATCATGGTTTGGAAAGACCTTTACGATGTCGGTGTGCATGAAGCTGTAGTGTAGGGCTACATTATCAGAGCTGCCTGTGCCTGGGCCATGATGCTCGTCAGAGTCGCGAGGAATGGGACGCGGACTAGATCCTATCTCGACAATGGGCTCAGGTGGTTAAGTTGCCGCTCCATTCGTGATGTGTGGGAGATGGATGGAGCGGCGGGGGACATACCCGCTGGTCGAGGGGTTTGAGGGCGGGTCATGGTGAGAAAGAAGGGGACTAGAGAAAACAGATTCTGAGAATATGAGGAAACAAATTTTAAGTATAGTAGAAATGAGCAAGAGCAATGAGCAGGAGAAATAATTGAGAGAAATAAACCAAAAGATTACCTCTAATCTCTAGGCCAAAAGAACAGTTCCCAGAAGAATTCTAGAAAGAAATATTACCTTGTAGTTCCTTACCAAAATAGGGTCTTGCCCTACTGTTTGAATTACCTTCAGCTCCTTTCTGCACGGTAGAGTTCAAGGCTTACCTGCCTCCCCCTCTCCCATTTGTCATTGTTAGGCCGGGTATCTTACCTTTGCCTTACCTTCTATGCTGCCCTTTGTGGCTTCTATCCTTTTGCTGTGCGGGGGGGGGGGGGGGGGGGGGGGGGGGGGGGGGGGGGGGGGGGGGGGGGGCGGGGC